>CAJNOI010000723.1:0-28465 GCA_905250115.1 Adineta steineri
CTGTTGGTTTGCCCGCTGATTGCAAGTTAGCTGATGGTACATGTGACCTTATCCCTGTTAAAAAGGCTGATCCTACTAAGAAATGTTTTGATGCTCCAACAACAACAACTTTAGCACCAACAACAACTTTAGCACCAACAACAACTTTACCATCGACAACAGCTTCACGATCTGCTACCAAGAGAAGATGCAAGGCAAGACGTATGCCTGCTACATAATATTCAGTCAAAGAAGAAATAAGAATAATATAAAATCTTTAGTTTTATTCAAGATTTAAGACTTGTTTTGTCTTACATATAATCTTCAACTTATATACAAGAAATAAAGCTTTTGTTTTACTTGAATAATTTCAGTTGTTCTTATTTGAACCTACAGGATGGCTTGTTAATATCTAATCTATCACTATCATTCAAAATATTCATTATAATTTCTAGAATCAGTTGTACATATTTTAAATTACATTTTTGCTACAGAACATAACAATGACTTTAATTATATATACAAGGTGCAAATCTATAGGACTAATCTAGTACAATCACAGAAATGATTTCGAAATATTTGAGCCGATAGTAGACTTTAAATTACTACTCTCGTTATATTTATCAATCTTTAATTTACAATAATATAAATCTTGATCGATTTAGTCAGTATTTATTGTCTGTTATCAACTGATTTCATGCTCTTCTTTCTTTAAATCACATTAGACTGTAATGTTTTTATTTGATTAAGAAAGTTGAGCATAGAAACACTTTTGTAATTGTAAATCGAATCATTCGTGTCTTCAAGTCTCTTAATCTCGAACTCGTTTTTGCTTCTCAGAATGTGAGTAGATGAAGAGTAAATATGTTTCTGACAATGATAGCATCAAGAAGATGAGTAGGAAAAAAACGTGAAACTATTTTCTGCTTTATCATCATCAATAATTCAGTGAACCTCAATTGTACACTTTTTAAACTCTATCGTAATGTTCTCATATATACAAATAGAATTTATAATCAATTATTGTTCTTTAATATTTAAAACTTGTTCATGATTATATCATAGGAGCTAAACATGATTTCTAATTCCTTGAATTTTTCTTATATTCAGAATTATTTTTGTATTTGCGTGATATATCATGAAAATAGTGTCAACTAGTGAAAAGACTGTTAACTCTCATCATATGTGTATACAACGCTAACGTGCATTTTTTTTCTAGAATTTTTCCGTTTAGAAAATCAATAATCACACATTAATTAATTTTTGCATATTTTATGTGGAGCACAACAAATCTTTACCTTGTATTCGAACAAAAAAATCAATATTCCGATCACAATTCTTGTGTAAATCAAAAAAAACAAGAATAAGAATCATTCCGATTTTACATTACCTATTTAATTGAGTGATAAAATTTGTCAAAGAAACATTTATAGAAATTTATCACTGGCCAAATAAAAATGGTATGATGCATTTTTTCATCTTTCCATGTCAATATTATCTCGAATTTTAGTTTCAAATACTAAAGCACAAGATTCTGATACTATCCACTGTGTGGATTTATCTCAACATTAACTATCATGGTAGGATGTTTGAGTAATATCATACTTAAACTGGCTTCAAACTAAATCTCGAAAAAAACCAGTTCAGCAACAACCACAAGTTCTTTATGTATTTTTTGATGGTAGAAGTTTTTCAGCGACTAAACATATGTTCGATATTTTAAATAGATAGAAAAAATGAATTGCTAACACAGAGATTTAAGTAGTTTTATAATCGAATGGTCATACGCTCTTAACTTCATATGTATGTACCTTTAAATTGCTATGCACAAAGCAAAAGACCAAGAAGTGTTCTGTACATTCCAGTGACATTGCTTAAATATTGTTTATCAATCGCTAAGTTGAGAGTAAGAAACTTCATTATAAAAATAAATTTAATACAATGTCTGATTTCATATTATCACACTTTTTCTGAGAAAATTAATTTTTTTAGTAAATGGAGAGTCTTGTAATGGTGCGATTGTTAGAAATGGTACAAATGAAACTATTATTGACGCAAATAATGCAACGTGGACAATTTTTTCTAATAGCACAGTTTTCAAAGATGGACTAACAGCAGGACCTACTGCAAATGTTATACAGCTAGTATATTGGAATGGAACTGTTTATCACGAAAATGAAAATCATGATTGGTGGCAGTGGATTAATGATACTTGGATATCCGAATCTGATACTCAAGTATTATCATATTTGAATTCATCGTCAGGGTGTACACCTACTACTATCTCAGGTAATTATGGTATTCTGTTTAATCAAATTGTTTTAAATAACAAAAACTATCAGCAGTATCCTATGCGATACACAGCAAAGAATTTTAGATCGTGAGAAAAATTTGAAAGGGTATAAAGAATAATAGTTTATATGTGATTTTAAACTTATATTCATCAGAGAATCGTATTTTCTGGATTGGATAGTAAATCTATTGAATAAAGATTGATTCTAATAAGTTGAGAAAAGAACAAGAGAGATATCATAGTTGATCAGAATAAATATAATAGCAATTTCATTGTTGCAATTAAAACAACTTATTTTTATCTTCTAGATTTAATCACGTCACTTGAAACAACAACGGTCGAAACAAGTTCTCTATCTTATATATCAAATAAATCATCCTCAAATTATTTTGCTCCATATAGTTGCAACGATTCAAATTATATTGGAGATTTTTGTAACATTTCAATGAAACCGTGTGATATTGATCCATGTTATGATATGAGCAATTGCACCAATAATTCCAGTCAGCGTCTTGGTTACTCTTGTAACTGTATGTCAGGTTTTACTGGTATTAACTGCGATGTTAATATTCAACCTTGTAAAGTCAATACATGTTTGCAGAATGGTACTAGTTTATTAAATCTTTCGAAAACAAATACTATTTCATTTTAGGTTTGTGTATCGAAATGAATGTGACAGATTTTATCTGTAATTGTAGTCAAGGATATATGGGTATTCATTGTCAAGATATGATTAGTTATTGTAACAGAAATGTCACATGTCTTAACGAAGGCATCTGTCGACCAATTCTTCTCGATTATAAATGTGAATGTTTATATGGTAGTTCCGGACGTCACTGTGAAAACTTAGCAGCTGGTTTTGTCATTCGTCAATACGTTGCAAAAAGTTTTTCATATATTGCAATTATTGGCATAGTCGCTGTTTATCTTTTTGTGATTATTCTTGATACTTTGAAGTATATTTTTGGTATTGATGTAGCTCGCAACGAACGTCGTGAACTTCGTCATAAACGAAATTTACATAAAAAGAAGAATCTTGAAGAACAACAAGCTCGGAAGACACATCTTGTACTACGATATATTGACTAAATAAAACCTTTAGATCAATTTTAATAGTTTGTACATAGTATGAGATTTCTTTGCTTCATATTAATGTAAGGAGAAAAATATTTCGTTCGACGAATATTCTCTTAGTTAAAAACAAAAGTTAAGATATATACGCAACATATTTTTTGAAGAATATTAATCTCAGCACGACAGAAAGAAATCTTCAAGGTTTCTTTCATCGCCGAAAAAAATTCAATGCCATAGGCTGTTTTTATTCAAGTTGTATGTTATAACAACTTTTCTCCGATAATTTTTATTCTTTCATTTTGTTACGACTGAAAGTTTATGTTGATTTTTTTTTGTTTTTTTTTCATTCCAGCACGTTGCACCGCAAGTAAAAAAAGTATGTATGCAGAATAAAAAGAAAGAAAGAAAAATATGATAACAGAGAAAGGTAAAGAAAGGAAGTAAACATCTCATAAAATAAGGTATATTTTATTCATTCTTACATCGTTGTAATAGTAATTTATTCAAGTTAACATTTGCATAATCAATAATGGATAAAATGAAATCACTATTATTAACTAGGAAATCGAGTGGTACAAAAGGTGCAGTTGCGCAAGAGTTTCTCTTAATTTGGTTAGACAGTAATATTGATACCAGGACCAAATATAGCCAGAATGTAGTTACTCAACTGGGGAACGTTATTAATAATGTCAAAATATCTACTGATAATGGTCATTGTCTACAACTTATCCAAAGTATGACTGATGACAAAATATGTATGGTTGTTTCAGGGACTCTCGGTCAGCAAATTGTACCACGTGTTCATAACATGTCTCAGGTATATGCTATTTTTGTCTTCTGTGCAAATAAAACACGACATGAACAATGGGCTAAAGATTGGTCCAAAATCAAAGCCGTATGTACAGATGTCGACTCAATCTGCCATGTCCTCAGAAAAGTCTTACAAGAATCAGAACAAAATATCTTCATTACCACAAATGAAAATCTTACACATAAAACTATAAATAAATTAGATTCATCATACATGTACACACAAATTCTCAAAGAAATCTTATTAACAATTAAATTCAGTGAAGAACATATGAAAGAATTTATTTACTGCTGTCGTGAACAATTCAGGAAGAATAATCATGAACTAGATAATATAGAAAGATTTGAACGAGAATATCACAAGAAGTCACCTCTGTGGTGGTATACATGTGAATGTTTTTTATATCCTATGGTTAATCGTGCACTTCGACTCATGGATGTGGATATGATCATTAAAATGGGCTTTTTCATTGCTGATCTCGATCGTCAAATTCAACAATTGTATTCTACACAACTTAATAAAAATCAGTTTAATAAACATTTTATGGTCTATCGTGGACAAGGCATGTCTAAAGAAGATTTCGAACATTTGAAAAAAAATGAAGGTGGTCTTATGTCATTTAATAATTTTTTATTTACCAGTATGAACTATAACGATTGTTTAAAATTTGCTAAACGTGCCATGAACACTCCTGATTTAGTTGGAATTCAGTTTGCCATGTCAATTAATGCTTCTCGATCATCAGTACCGTTTGCTTCTGTTAAAGACGTAAGCTATTATAATGATTCCGATGATATTATTTTCCCAATGAATACAGTTTTTCGTATTCATACTATAAAATCCATTGAAAAAAATAATCGTCTATTTCAAGTGGATATGGAACTTACTTCAGACACTGACAAAGATCTTTCCATAGTTGGAGATCGTATACGAGAAGAGATATCTTTAGATCAAAATGAATGGTGTAAACTGGGTCACTTGCTATGTAAAATGGGTAAATCTGACAAGGCTCGAAAAATATATGAAACTCTACTTGAACAAACAAATGATGATACTGAAAAAGGATATATTTACGAACAAATCGGATTGGTCAAATATAATCAAGGAGAATATGACGAGGCATTAAAGTTCTATAAAAAATCTCTTGAAATTCAACAGAAAAATCTTCCTCCGAATCATCCTAATTTGGCTTTATGTTATAAAAGAATCGGTTTAGTGTACAACAACATGAGAAAGTTCCCAAAAGCACTTTTATCTTATAACACCGCTCTTGAAATTCAACAGAAAAGCCTTCCTGCAAATCATCCCGATTTGGCTTCTTCTTATAGTGACATAGGTAAAGTGTACAACGACATGGAAGAATACTCAAAAGCACTTTCATATTATGAAAAAGCTGCTGAAATTCAACAGAAAACTCTTCCTCCAGATCATCCCGACTTGGCTTCTTCATACGGCAACATCGGATCGGTCTATGAGAATTTAAAGAAATTTTCCAAAGCATGCTCTTTTTATGAACGTGCTGTAGATATAGGACAACAATCACTTCCATCCGATCATCCTAACCTTCATCAATGGAGAAAAAATCTTGAACATATAAAAAAGAAACTATAATGAACATTTTTTTTCGATCAACGAGAAAAATAAATAATTTCATTAGAAAATATATCGCAATTAACATTTAAAAGCTATAGATTCGAAATTTTCAGATAGGTTTTCTTGATAGATATGAAATTAATATTCTAAAGATGATTTTTCTCGTTTATTGATCAGATTTCTTTGGATTAACATGTTTTTTAAACATAAACTTAAACTTGACAAAAAAAAGATCGAATGTTACTATAAAAACTACGTTGATAAAAAGATAATATATGATTTATTTTGCTTTTTAAGTATGTCAATCAATATTGTGATAAATATTCTTCAATTGCTTTCGAATCACGTTTCAATACTTTCGATCGCATTTGTATAGTTTCAACAACTTGTTTTACTGCACGTGTTACAATTGGTGTATTAGCTGAATCGAAAAATGATTGAATTTCCGATGCAGTTTTATCATCAACAAAACCTGATAAGCAACACTAAATACAAAAATACGAAATTAACTTAATGCAATAAATAAATAAGATTTATATTTACTTCAACAAAAGTTGTAAGAAAGCTGCTCTTTTCACCATAACGTTCCACAATCGTTGTCCATTTATTTTGTAAAAATTTCCAAACTATATCTCGACCAATTCGAGATGATACACAACCAATAACACCTACATATATATCTTGCATTCGAACATTATCCTATAAAAAAAACATTAGACACGAATAATTCTAAGTGTAAAATGAATTAAACATACGCCTTCAAATACAAATTGTAAGGTGCTTTCAATGATAGCTGGATTTGATGATTGTCCCATTGCATTAAGTAAACGATTTTTTTCTTCGTTCATAACAGCTTCTTTATATAATTTTCGAAGTTGTTCTTGAGTATTTTCGTTTCCATAACGTGAAGCAATATTATAAACAGCTCCACGAATATTTGGATCAATTAAATTTCCATTAACATGTTGTTGAAAACGTTTATTTGCTTCATCAATAACTTCTTGATCACCTGATTTACCTCTAATAGTTAAAATAATTGGACGTAACATAGCGACAAGTGGATCTTCATTAGCTGTTGCATTCCAACCAAGTTTTTTTTGTATGGATGAAAAAAGATTTAAACGATATTTTTTATATTGATTGAAATATTCAGTATATTCAATTAATGATGATAAATCACCAATGGTCGATGCTAAAATAATCAAGAAATACAAATGAATGAATTAATTTCGTTTATTTTTCTTTTACCAATAGATTTCCAGACAGTAAAATTATCTTCATCTTTATAAGATAATAATAATTTAAGACAATCAACAAATGATTGATGACCAGCATTACATAAAGCAGCAACATCATTTTGTACCATAAGACGATCTTGTGGGCTAAGTGTTTTATTAGCAATTGGTTCATTGAGACGTGCTAATGTTTTTGGTTCATATTTAACACGATAAAGACCAATTGAATTATAATTTAATTTAATCCAATCATCTTCGGAAATATTTTCTAATGTTACCGTCATTTCAGGTTTATCCATTAGAATTTGTTTTGCAATTGATTTTGGATTTGATTTGGTAAAAATAGTTATCGGTATTTTCCATTGAAGATTATCATCATCGGAACTACCATCAGCAATAAAACGTTGTTGGGTCAATTTAATAGTACGTGTTTTATTGGCTTGTTGTTCTTCATGTACAGTTACAAGTGGATAACCCTAGATGATAGAATACAGAACAATACTTATATTTTATTAATCTCGATGAAAGAAAAATCTCTTTACCATTTGAAGTGTCCATGTTGACATAACATCAGCTACTGGTTTACCAGATGCTTTAGCTAAATGTGACCATAAATTTAAAGTAATCGTATTTTTATAACTATATTCAGTTAAATAAGTATGAAGTCCTTTTCGAAAAGCATCATCACCAATATAATCATGTAACATACGAATCACAGATGAACCTTTATGATATGATATAGCATCGAAAATTTCATCGATTTCAGCTGGATGACCAATAGGTATTTCAATTGGATGAGATGATTTTAATGCATCAGGTGTAAGAAATTCTGAAAATGCATCGGCAACAAATTGTGTCCAAATATCAAATTCTGGATAACATTTATCAACAGCTAAATATTCAATCCAAGAAGCAAATCCTTCGTTAAGCCCTAAAATAAAATCAATATAACTAAACAAAAAAATATTTATTATTTTATCTTACATAAATCAGTCCACCAATCCATAGTTACTAAATTTCCAAACCATTGATGGGCAAGTTCATGAGCAACAACAATTGCAACACGTTGTCGTGCACTCATTGCGGATAATTTTGGATCAATTAAAAGAGCTGTTTCACGATATGTAACTAACTAAATAATATAATAAAAAATACAGAATTAATTGCAAATTCAATATTAACTTACACCCCAATTTTCCATAGCTCTAAAAATCAACAATAATAATAATTTTTCTAATAAATTAAAAATTTCTTTCTTACCCCATAGCAAAATCAGGTATAGCAATTTGATCAGCTTTTGCAATTGGATATTTAATTTTGAAATATTCAGCATAAAAAGGTAAAACTTTTGACGCTGTCTCCAAAGCAAAATTGCCATGTTCTTTTTTACCAAGTGGTGTATAAACTCTCATACTAACACCATTTGAATCTTTTGTTTCAACATAATCATATTCACCAATAACAAAAGCAACAAGATATGTACTCATAATTGGTGTACGATCAAATTTTGTTACTTTCCATTCTTTATTTTCGGCAAATTCATTTTCCGATTTAATTGGCTATAAGAAAAACAAAACTCATTATTTTCATTAAAAACTCACGTTTACATTTTTAGAGAAATCCTATGAGTTCATTCTGAAGTATACCAGTTAAAGTAGGATAACGTAAACTAGGGATGTAACAGTGACGGTAACCGTTCCATCTTGAGAGTGTAGGTGTGGGTATTTATTTCATCTATCACTAGCGTCCACCCCACACCGACTCCTACTCCCACACCCACTCACACCCATGCCCTCAAGATGAAACGTTTACCGATTTAGACTGGCCATCAGTGAAACGGTTACCGATTCATACGATGAACCAGTGACTAACCGTCGCCGTTGCATCCCTAACGTAAGCTTATTATTAATCATATTGATTATTTTATTCGCATACTTATAGGAAAGAAAAATTCGAACCATAAAATTACTGGGGTTAGGATAGTTGCTCGCGAATTTTAATCTTAATGTTGGTATTTAAGTGAATGGAGGTAAGCAATACGCCCACAATGAATTACGCCCTCACCCACATCTATCCCTGTGAGCGACTGCCCATTTTCCAAAATTAATACAGATATGCGAACAATGATAAGTACATTCAAAACTGCTAATGTTATGTAATAGTTTATGAAATGACCTTAGAAAAATATTTGACACGAATATAATTCAAGATAAGCCATTATCATATCAGTAAATATTTACTCAATAAGAAAATTTTGTTTTTCTATCACGAGTAACTTAGGAAAATTTTTTTGTCTTATGATGTAATTAAATCTACAAACCATATTTGAAATTGCTCGAAGATCCTTTGGTGTAATTAAAGTAATATCAAATGTTGCTTTAAAATTTGGTTCATCCCAACATGGAAATGCACGTCGACAATCTGCTGGCTATAAATTTCAAATATAATACAAATTGGTTTTTTTTTCAAAATAATTTTACTTCAAATTGTGTACTAGCACCATAACGAACGGTTCCATCAGGTGTCGTATATTGATTTCGATAGAAACCAACCATACGATTAGTAATATCACCAGCAAATTTCATGGATAATTGATAATCATTTTTCTAAAATAAAAAAATTATAATTTTATTTATATAGTGAAATATAATTTACTTCAAGTTTCTTATCGAAACTAATTTTTAAACGTTCATTTTCTTCATCAAGTTCAATTTTACCATTTAATTCATCTGTAAAATAATATTTTTTAAATGAATCATTATTATAAAATTACCTTTAGATTTTGATACTATTTTTGCGTTATCAACTTGTAAATCAGCTGCATATAATATCACAGTATCAGTTGGTTCTCTAACCTGTATATGAATAGTGACTTCACCATTAAATTTAAATGTATCAACATATGGTTGAATAGTTAAATCATAATGTGTTGGTACTACTGTTTGTGATAAACGCTCGAATAATTTTTTCGTTTCTTGATCACCCATTTTTTTTCCACTTGTGATTTTACTTTAAACTAAAGAAACGAAATGATTCTATCGGTAAAGAATAGGTAGAAAATAGTTGCTTTATATAGCATATCTTTTCAATTTATTTATTATTTAACATGTTACACAACCTGTATAACACAAGTACGAATAAATAAGAGGTCAATGTTTTTCTCTTCCGTTTCTATTTCTAGAATAAGACTAGTTATATAAGTAGTCTTGTCGTTATTAAATATGAGTCAAAAAAAACAAAAACTAACTATTTTTAAAAGAGTGACGCGTGATGACTAAAGTGATTTTAAAAAGATCCTATAATGTACGTGTTCGTCTACCAATACTAAAAACACAGTATATGTTTTTTGCGTTCTGTACGTAGGCATCTACAAGAAGAAACTCAGAATTAAATTAATATATTTTAAATTTAAAATATAGATTAAATTTTTATTAGTTTTAAGATAGATGGTGCCAGCAGACAAACTATACTTGCTAAGCAACATCATCGAATATGATTGCTAAATGGCTGAATTTCTTTTTTTTGTTACGAAATAGAGTAAAAAGAATAAGGTGATTGGGCACGAGATTGAGTACCCTTAAAAATAAATGAACTGAAAAGTTTTTTTTTGAACTTCAGTTAGAAATAAAATGTCTTCGGAAAATAATGGTAAACCAAGCCTACCATCAGCACAGAAACGTGATAATAATAATTCAGGTAAAAAATCTCGGTAAATTTATTTATTTTGTATAGAAATATTCATAATTTCAGATAGTGAATCAGATGTAAATAATGATCATCTAATTGGAAATGTACAACGTATTGCTATTGTTCCACCTAATCATGAAGGAAAACCAAAGAAAGGACATTTAATATTCGATGCATCTTTCGAATGTGGTATGTTTATTATCGATAATTAAAATTTTATTAAAGAAGAAATTTTTATTTTCAAGGAAATTTGGGTCGAGTTGATTATGTTAATGATAATGAATATGATTTATTTATTCGACCTGATACATGTTCTCCTCGATTTCGATGTTGGTTTTTATTCACTGTAGAAAACGTCAAAGCAGATCAAGTTCGTATACATAGATTACAAACATTTTCCCATCGACAAATTTTAATATTAATTGATTTGTGACATTCTAAATAAGATCATATGTATTCATTTCTCAGACTATGATCCATTCTTATAAGATGAAAAAAAAAGGAATTAACATTCAATTATTTTATACAATGACCATAAGCTCGAATCGTTTAAGATTTTTCTAATTAAATATAAATCGTAATGAGTACATTTTTAATGAGCGATTAGTTTTAATTCTAAAAATAGAATATTCAATGCTCTAAATTGTTGTACAGACAGCTTATTTACGATTATATTCGAAATTCTCTATCAATATAATTATCAAAGAATAAGCTTATAGTTTTGAAAATGAAATTAAAAAATTTATATTTTTTTTTCTTAGCGAGTTATTTTTCATATTGTGAACTTTTCGAAAGCAAAATCATTATATCGTGATGGTATGACACCATTAGTCAAATCAACTAGTCGTAAACGATGGTAAATGAACTGTTTTTTTTTTTTGAAGACAAGAAAAATTAAAATTTCTAATAGGCAACGTTTACCAACACGAAATGTATTTTATTATCGGTGTCCAGATCATCGAAAAAATTATGTTATGTCATTTACATTTTGTTTTGATCGTGAAGATGATGTTTATCAATTTGCTTATTCATTTCCATATACATATACAAAACTTCAAAATTATCTTGATAATATTGAACAACGACAATTAGATTATATTCAACGTCGACCATTAGTTTTTAGTGTGGTAAAAAACAATATTTATTTATTGTATATTTTTTTTCATAGTGATATTTTTTTTAGCAAAAACGACGACTTGATCTTTTAACAGTTGCTAATCCATCATTATTAGTTAAAGGAAAACGAAAAAAAGCTGTTATTGTTACAGCTCGTGTACATCCAGGTGAAACTCCATCATCCTATGTTTGTCAAGGTTTTATTGATTTTATTATAAGTGAACATCCAATAGCAAGATTACTTCGAGATAATATTGTTTTTTATATTGTACCTATGCTTAATCCAGATGGAGTTTATCTTGGTAATCAAAGGTTAGTTTTATATATGATTTGAAGGATGTGAAGAAGAAAAGAAAAGGAAGAAGTCCAGGAAATTAACATATTAGTGAATCTTAATGAGTTGTGACATATTCAAGTGAATCTTAACATCATTAAGATTCGTGTCTTCTATATTTATTATAGAGTTCATTGATTGTTACACATACATATATATATATTATAGCAGATTTTTACGAAGTTAATTGATTAAAATAAGTTCTGAGAAAGTTTTTCTATATTATAATAAATCTATCAATATTCATTAGAACTCGAAAAGAGGTATTGGTCTTAAAGTTTCCGATAAGGAAGGAAATGTGAAGAAAGAAGATTGATGTATTGATGAGTCTTGACGAATTCCGACACATTTATGACGGATTTTTGTAGTACTTGCAATCCATTAGGAACGATGGTTTCGATATTGATTGCATCTGATTGTAAAGCTCATTGGTATTTGATAAATTGTATAGGGTTCTAATGGATTTAGTAGATTGAAGTAAGTTCCGATAGATTTATATACATTCCAATAAATCGATCAACATTCATCAGAATCCAAAGAGAATTTCTGACAAAAAAAGGATATAGTGAACTCCAAGGATGCAACCAGAAACTGTTTCCTGGAGGGGGGGGGGGCGGCCTTCATAGGGACAAAGCTACTTTTGTTTATGAAAACAAATAAGTTTGTACCCCCCTAATCCCCTCTCTAGTAAACTCTAATGATTCATAGATTGATGAATTCTGGCATATATTAATTGAATTTTTGTGCAATGAGAATATATGTTTTCTACATTAATTGTTCTTTAATATGATAATTTTTTTTTCTATAAGATGTTCATTACTTGGTTTTGACCTTAATCGTGTTTGGAATGAACCATCACATTGGGCACATCCTGAAATCTATGGAATTAAAAGTCATATAATGAATTTAAATGAAGATGCAGTTAGTAAAAAAATTTAGGATTATAAAACAGAAAAGAAAATTATTTCTTTTTCTTAGGATTTTGAACTTGATTTTTTTATTGATATTCATGCACATTCAACTATGATGAATGGTTTTATGTATGGAAATGTTTATGATGATACTAATCGTTTTGAAAAACATGGTATTTTCCCACGATTATTTTCTCGTAATGCAGAAGATTTTTCAATTAATAATACAACATTTAATCGTGATGCATTTAAAGCTGGAACAGGAAGACGGTAGAAAAGAGATTAGTTTTCGTTTTATATTGAATATTTATTATTAAATTAGATTTTTAGAACACTTGGTGGTTGTTTACAAGAAAGTACACATTGTTATACATTAGAAGTTTCTTTTTTTTCATACCAAACATCAACTAATTCACAAGCTATACCTTATACGGAAGAATTATGTAAGAAAAATATTTTCTTTATTGATACTTGAAAAGAACTCATTAAAACTATAAGAAGGAAAGATATTATATTATATAGGGTTTATTGCTTTTTCAAAAAGAGAGGAAAAGAAAAATTTTTTCAATGCTTAATTGAATTCATGTTAGACACTTATCATAAGAAGATTTCTATAAGAAAAGATTAATAACAATGTAAATTAAGTTTTAATCTTTAAGATTCTTCTTCTTTTATTATAATTTCATTATAGATCAACAATTAGGTCGAAATTTAGCCAAAACATTTCTTGATTATTATAAAAGTATTAATTATCTTTCATGGTCACCCAGTTGTAGTATCATGCCCAGATTAAAAGAAGATCGAATTAAATCTCGTCTCACACGACAATCCACTAACATGCCAATTATAAATCAAGACGAAGCGTATGAGATTCAATTATTTGATATTTATATGACTAATACTATTCTTTTTTTTTTAATTGTTTGTAGATTTCTCAATGGTGAAACATTTAATTTATGTATGGAAGAATTTATCTATCCACAAACACGCAATAACAACGAACTTGAATAATCGATTATGAACTATAAATATTGAACATATCTTTTTTTTTCTTTTCTTTTCTAATATCTTACATTTTGAATATTATTTTTAATTGTAGCAGTGTATTAATACTATATTGTTATCAATTACTTTTATGTATTGATCATTTAAAAAGTATATAAGAAATAATAGAATCGATTTCAAAAGCAATTGAGTTCAATCAAATATGCAGACTATATATTGAGTTCTTTTCTACTCTCCTCTTATGATGTGTTGCTTGCTTCTTTCTCGCTCTCTCTGTCTCCTTTTTTTTTTTTGGAAACAATCATTTCCACTGATTTCTATTTACATACGAGAGCGACAAGCAAGAAGATTCTTCTTCTTCTTCTTTTCTTTTGCTATATATTGCCTAATCGATTCGTTTCGATTTTGCTTCTCTCTGTTTCTACAATAACGATGCTTCTGCCTCTTGTACTTCTTCTTCTTCTTTCTCTCGTCCTTCCCTAATGCCTTTCGATTAGTTGCGCTATATACTAACACGTTAGACACAAAATACTAGCCTAAAGCAATAGTGATGAGGATGCATTTTGAGAAGGAGAAAAAGAAGGATCATTGCCTGTTTTTAAGTAGATACCGTAACAACGATAAAAATAAGAGAAAGAGAGAGAAAGAGAAAGCGGGAGAGAGAGAGAGACAGAGTAAAAGAGACAATAACTATACTACTTTCTCTCACTCTAACACTTTCCCTTGCTTTTTTTTTTGTATACATATTAAGTGAGTAGTATGGACACATTATAAATGTTACAGTATATATGTATATATGATGAAAAAACTCACTATAACAAGACAATATCCATAGCAGTAGACGTAACAGTGGTTGTAACAACAGTTATCTATCGTTCATATTAGTAGAATCTTGATTGTTTTCTATGATGGATAAAAGAAAGAGTAAAGAGAAATATCAATGCTGCCATTCACACGCTATATTATAGTTTTCCTTTCTGTTTATATTTGCATATATACATATACATGTATATATATATATATATATACATATATAGACTATATTGCTGTTTGTTATGGCTGATATGTATATATCCTGAAACAAACGGTGGCATAGGAATGTGCGCATGTAAAGGCCGAAAGGAAACACCTTGTCATCTCTGTATCTGCCTGTTTTTCTCTTCCCTTTCTATGAACTTCATGTATTACTAAATGACTGAATGCGTTTGGTAACGATGAACTTTGGCAAGGAGAGAAATGAGAAAGAGATGATTTCTGATCATCACCATCATCATCATCATCATAAACATTTTTCTACCGATGATCTTCTCCTTTTCTTTCTTGCTTGCTTGTCTCTTTCTTCTGCTTTTTTTCCCTTATTACAATCTCTTTTCATTGTACTGTCAATCAAAAAAAACTATACTCTCATTATTACATCTACGATTATTACAGTGTGTGCTTTGTGATTGTGAGACAATCTCCTATATTTGCCAATTTTTTAGTCAGGTAGGTCTCTTTACTAACTTGTATGCTCATTTCATTCCGTATTTCTTTCTTTCTCACACACTCTCTTGTCGTGATGATCACTTGAGCCTATTTGTGATTCATAATCGACTTTTGCCTGGCATGCATGCATGATTGTGAGTGTCTGACAAGAAAGTGGGGGCGCCCAGGCAAAGGCGGAACTCGTCATTTCCTGTCATTGAGATCTAATCACCAGCAATAAGATGACGAAGTAAAAGAAAAAAAAAGAAAAATTATTCAAAATAGAATTCTTTCTTATCACCAATCGATTGTATATTACTAAAGTCAAATAGAACTGAAAAAAAGAAATAAATTTGTCTCTGTCACTTTACGTAAAAAAAAACAGTTTTTTTCTTTACGACATATGCGTTATTATATGTATATATATAGTCATTATCTATTGTAGTGGTAGTGAACCGATGAATACAACAAATCACATGTCAGTTTTTTGCTTGCCGCGTGCCACAACTGTCATATTTCTTTGCTCTATCACACATTTGCGTAAGGCGCCGGTCAATGATGTTCGGTTGATTGCAATTTGCTTACCGGCATCAATACTCTATACACTCTAGTAAATGCGCATGATAAATCAGTAGAAAGAAAGATTCTCTTCACTCCATCTGTGTCCGTATTTGTTCACAACAAATATTTGACTTTCTCCAAATCATTTTTTTTTCTCTCTCTCTCTCTCTCTCTCTTTCTCTATCGATTTTCATTGATGATGAACAACGATTTTCCTTAGGATTGTTACTGTAGTTAGGGGAGTATAAATGAATGTTTCTGTTGTCATCTCTTTTTTAAATATGGTATGTGTTTATGATGTACTGAATTTGGTTGATATTATATACAAACATGTCAGATATGAATTTAGTCGAAGAAATAGATGCACTATTGATGGATTATTTAGTTGTTCGTGTTACAATCGAAGAGAAAGATTCAATTTATTGATTAAGTTGCTATATTAGGACTAAATTAGTTAATATAAAAGTAATAATGTCACGCAAAATGACATGCATATAAATACAATATCTTTCTATATTTCCTAACATTATAATCGAGGGTTGTGCTTCATTTGATAGATAACTTGCATTTTTGATGGTAGACTAGAAGATGTTTTCAAGTACAGCGACATCTGACATTGATAAGTAAACGAAAGATGATATCATATAAGCACGCTGTGTCAAAATAACTCGACATTTATCGTCCGTTTGTCTTGATAATGATAGTTGTCCATCTGGGAATATCGAGTGTTGCTGTATTTCTTTCTTTTATCATCATTTAGGTTTATTACAAAATGTCAATCATCTTCAGCTTATAGAATATATAAGTAGAAAACTCATTTCATTTTCAAGCATATTTTCTTAAATTTTTTTTTTGAAAAGACATCTTCTTTTTTAATTGTATCATTAATGTCATAGTGAAGATTTCAATTTATTTTTCACAAAAATAAATACGTAAAGAAATCTGTCTCGTCATTGCTCATATTTTATGTTCTTGAACTTTTTATGCCTCACTGTATTTGATCATATCGTTTTTTTCCTTCTTCTTCGTCTTTCTTTACTAGCTAGGTTTGATAATGCTCTCGAGATAGAACTACGATCTTAGTGGTTGTATATATATATATATATATATGTGAATAATCAGATAAATCAGATTTTTTTTCTCTTACTAGTACTCTTTTCAATGAGTTTTCTTCGTTCTCTTTTTCTATAGTGATTCAATGATGATTGTTTATTGCGGTTTCTTTTTCACCCGCTCTCTTCTTTTTCTCTCTCTAAAAAAACATACACATGCATGACAGCAACAAATCTCGATGGATTTCGTTATATATAATGTATTGTAGATGGTTGTCGTCATTTAATAATATGAAATTCTTGCTACTGTTCTTGTAAAGCCGCTACGACTCGTTGATGTTGATGGTGCGAATAATACAATCAACATTGAAACGCATACACAGTTGTTATCTGCTCTCGCTCGATGTTTCGCTCTTCTTTTTCTTCTCCTTGTCTCTCTCTCTCTCTCTTTTATCAAATAGAAACAAGCAAGAGGCGGATCTGTTTGAGCACCAATGCGCGTGTCTTCCTCCCCCTTCTATCTATCTTGTTGGTGCGATGATCGAGCACTTGTTTCGCCGATGCTATGCATAGAAAAGGGTTTTTCTCACATATACAATCACAATGACAGCACGCAAACTGCAAGTATCTAATTCAAATGACATGTAGAGAGATGACAACGGAACGCTCTCTTCCTGCTTTACTTTTACTAGTGATTCTGTAAGAAAAAGAAGAAATCTTTATGAAAAAAAAAAGAATAGGATTACTTTTCTTTTTTCGTCTACTACTACTGCAACAACAACTACTTCTACTATTTCTCGTTCATGTGCATTCAACTACAGGAAGATGAGAGAGTGTGTATATAGTATGTAGTATGTGGTAATCACAACAGCCTTCACATACATATATCGATCTATCCTCTCTATGCGTGCATGAGCAATGCATAGACAAACCACTTGAGCAAGTAAAAAAAAAAAAAAACGAGAAAATGTTCGATTTTTAGTTGTTATTTACGATCTTCAAAAATAGTTGAAGAAATAGACGACGAGAATAGATATATATATATATATATATATGTGTTAGACTCTTATTATTTTCTTTCTAGTTGCTCCATTTTTATCTGATAGGCGTATAATATATCTAGTAGCTAAATTATTAGGTTAAACAATATATATTAGTGCTTCACTTACTACTTTTCTATTATTATTGTATCATTGTTCATCTATAGATGCTAAAGTGTATTTTTCTTCTTTATAGTTCATACGATAGTTTATTATTATAGGAGAAAAACTAGAAAGCGCAAAATAGATTGATACATGTTATATTATTTAGAGGATTCATTGAGTTCTTATAGATTTTCTTATATTATGAATGACCTTATTAGCTAAAGAGAATAAACTTTTTCCATCCGCTGTACATTACAGATGAAAACAATCACTTTGCATTTGAGTTATTATTTGTCAGCAATTCATTGATTTATTTGTCTTTATATTGTAATACATTCTGTTCAATCTAGATAGAATTTCATTCTCTTTTCTTTTTCCTTATAATCTAATTCTTTACTTAAGTTCGTCGATGCTGTTGTTGTCATTTTAGATAATCGTCAGATATCTATACAGCCGTAAACCTAAAAAGCATATACATCATATTACGAACTAACTCATGATGAAGTCGGCAGATAACTCTCACTGATAATGACAAAAAGCCAAAAGGTATGTGTTGTTTTTAATTCATGTTTCTGTCTTTTTCTATCTTATGTTGCACGACTGATAATGAAATCACATGTCTTGTCATGTATATATCTATACTCATTAGATTCACTATTCTTTTAAAGACCTTGATCTTAATCATCAAAAACCCGTTTTCTCTGTCTCTCTCTCTACTTCTTCTTCTAAGTTTCTTTTTTAGCTGTCTCTTTCTCTCGATTGTCGTTAATCGTTCTTTTCCGTTCGTCAACATTATTGTTGTATAAAAGAGAAAACCACAATCGATGCGCATCATCATCATCATCATCATGCAGAAGCTCGAGTTGTCTGTGTAGTCTGGCGATTGAAAATCATTTCAATTCTTTTGCTCGCGGGGAAAAATCCGTTTTCCGCTTTTATCGATAACAGCGGCAATAGTAACAGCTATGGCGTACAGACACATAGGATAATATTTTGATAATCAAGTCGAGAGACCGGAACTAAGCGCTCGTCCAAAGGGATTTCTAATGCAAAAGAAAGAGAGCAAATAATGATAAAACATTCATTGATTTTGTCTCACAGGTAATGCATTCCAGAATAAAACTATCATGCTTTGTATCGAATAGATCCGATGATGTTCGAAACAATTAGGATGATGACAAATGATTTTTTTTTTCGACAAGCAAAAAGGATAGGAGAAAAGAGAAAAAGCGGAACATATTAAGTGTCATTATTTGGAGAACTCTCTTATTGTGTATCTCATCAAATAACATGTTGTCTACATCATCATGTAGACAAAGAGAAAAAGAATAGTATCCACAAAATCTCATGTTCGGGTTTTTTTTCCCTATTTAGTACTATCGATCGAGTATTGTTTACTTGATGAGACAAAGACCTAACGCTTTTTTTTTGTTCGCTCGTTTTTTTTTTCATATACAGCTGTAATCAATTATTCCATCATCAGTTTCCTTTCTTTACTCGGGAGTCCAACCGCGTCAATACAGTACTGTAAAACGAGAGAGAGAGAAAGAGATTATGCGTTATGTCCGATCGTCCGCTTTGAGTACCGGAAATGAATGTAGTGTAATCACCGTGTCGTCATCGTTGTCATAAATTTTTTTTTCTCGCCGTAGGTTGTGCGAACATCAAGGAGAAGATTTGAATGAGACGACAGGAGATTTTTATTGTATACAAACGACAGATAATGAAGAGAAGAGAAAAGAAGAGAAGAGGAGAGGGAGAGAGAGCAATATAGAGAAAGAAGTAGAAAAAAAAGAGGGAAGAAAGAAGACGAGTCATACCCTGTAACTATCTTTTCTTTTCTTGTTATAGGAATAGATTGTCCAAGATAATCATTTGCTTGAATTGGTATACCGATGTATTTGTTTATCAATTGGTTGTTTTCTTTCTATTTAGATATTTGTCTATATACAGCTAATAAAAATGATCATCGATTATTAAATCATAGAATAGTTTGAATTATATTAGAATTGATTTTCTTAGTTTTATTCGTTGATACTAATGTTATGTTCATGTCGACTACACATGGCATCCAAACGTTGTCATTGTTTAATTAGGTTATTAATTAAAGAAGGTTATCATGGACTTATTTGCTACTGTATCACGTTTACCATTCTCTGTTCTCGGATCACATCGTAGTGATACATGTACAGTCGATCGTTTAAATTATAAATATACAGTTATTATCTTAGTCATTTTTTCAATAATCGTTTCAAATAAACAATTTTCATCCGATCATATTGCGTGTTGGGTACCTGGACATTTCACACGTTCATACGAAGTTTATTCAAATAATATATGTTGGGTATCCAATACGTATTATGTTGCAACTGCTGAAACTTTACCTTTAGACGAAAATAAGAAAAAAACCCGTGTTGTTAAGGTAAAGAGCAAAAAAAAGAGATTTATGGAAAAAGATTTAAATTAATTTTTCTTTTCCCTAATATTTTTAGTATTACCAGTGGACTCCATTTATTTTACTTTTTCAAGCTGTTTTATTTTATATGCCACGAATGTTGTGGCGTTCTTTATCAGCTAAATCAGGTATTAATATAGTTAATTTAGTCGATGCAGCATTAAACTATCAAACAGCAGATCGTTTTGAAGATCGTAATAAAATCATGACTTATCTAACACGTTCAATTGATCAATATGTTTATATGCGTAAACGAAAACGTAAACGTTTTGATTTTATACGTCGTTTTCTTGCATTTATGCTATGTGTACCCGGACGTCGTATGGGTTCATATTTGTTAATACTTTTTTTTGTCACCAAACTTTTATTTATTGCCAATTCTGTTGGGCAATTATTTTTGTTAAATATCTTTTTGGGTCATAATTTTGCTTCCTATGGAGTTGATTTAATACGAAAAATTTTAAATGGAGAAGAACTTGCTGAATCAATTTATTTTCCACGTGTAACTATGTGTGAATTTGCTGTAAGAAATATACAAAATGTTCATGTTCATACCGTACAGGTAATATTTAATAGTAAAATTAATTAAAATTAATGAAAAATTTTATTCTAGTGTGTTCTACCAATCAATCTATTTAATGAAAAAGCATTTTTATTCATTTGGTTTTGGCTTGCTTTTTTAACTGTATGTAATACGTACGATTTATTAGCATGGCTCGTCCGTTCATTTGGTCGTGTACGTTATGCTTATATAAAAAAACGTCTAGAATTAATGCAAAGTGACACACATTTACGACGAATGCCAGCAAAAGAATTTATACATCGTTATTTACAACATGATGGCGTACTTATACTAAGACTTCTTGCCTATAATTCAAGTGATTTAGTTGTCACTGAACTAATCCAACAATTATGGCAATTTTATAAACGTGTAGGCAGCGGAGGTGTAGGCGCTGGCTCAACAGCTGGATCTAATGTATCATCAGCAGTTATGCCATCATCATCGCGAGGTGGTCAAGGTGGTGGAAGACAAGTGAGTGTACGCCTGTTCGATACGAATAATGGTGGCCGAGATGATATGTGAATGAGTGACCGTACTTTGTATTTTGTACAGTCTTGTCTTTGATTCTTTGTTCTTTTCTTTTTTTTTTCGTTCTTCCGTTTTTGTCACGCGTATGCATGATAATGAGCTTTCATGAACGAGAGAAAAAAAATAATAAAAAAAAACAAAACGAGACAGATATTATAGAAAACAGTGCAAATAAAATTCACACATACAGCTTTTTTCATATTCAATTTACAATCAAAAACAAACACAATGGTTTCTAAAGATTATATTCATATAATAATACAAATCAAAGAGTATCTATAACTTTTAAAAGAATATTAACGTGAGTATAGTATTATATACAGATATATGAAAGCCAGATGTATATATATACATATAAATATATGTATGTGTCATATCGTTCTTGTTCAACATCATTTATCTTCTTTACTTCTGCTAATTTGTACACAGTTGTAATATGCAGATACAATTCTGTATATTGTCAAAATTTATCCTGATGATTATACATGGACTTCTTCTTTTTTTTCTTTGTTTTAAATAAAACAAACACTTTCTTATCCAATTCTATCAATACTTTATTATTGTAGTAATTGTCAGGCAATGATCAAACGATGCAATGTTTATCTAGATATATGTTTTGTTACAAACAGTTTATTCTTGTGTTTTTTTTCCCTTGTAGAAATATCGTCAATAACTGTTTTGTTGATAAACTTCCATTTATCTATTCCTTGGGTTCTTTTTTTTCTGTTTCTCAATGTCAAACAGATGTTGTTCTCATTGCTTCTTTTCCTTGATTGGCACTCTATACTAAACGATATATACGTGTTTTTCAATAGAAAGTGATTTGTTTCGCATGTCTTTTCCGTTGTTGTTGTTGTTGTCTTCGTTGTCGTCTTCTTTTTCTTCTAAAACGATAGCATTTCCATAAGTTAATTAACGAATAGACAATATCCTATTCATAATTTATATCTTTTTCTTCCCGTTTTTATTATTATGCTTAGTCAAATATAATATAATAGTCTGGTTGAGAATTTCCTACCATATTTTGTTATCATATCAATTACAAACAATCAACTAGTCTTAATTATGTGAATATAGTGAAGAATCAATAAGTATTTCATGTTTTTTTGTGCTTCTTCTTCTTCTTATGATGATCAAAATTGATCTAACTAGATTTTTCGTCATTTTGTAATCATACATTGTTGAGTTGTTATATCTTCTCTGGAGAATTATATAACTGTGAAATGAGAGAACATGTTTCTATCTTACCATACATCAGTCATGGCATTTCAAGGTATAACCACTCAAACCAATAAATAAATGATATTCGATCGATAGTTTTTGCTTCTTCTTTTTCTTTATAAATTTATTGAATATGACAACTAATAAATAGTTTATTGGTTTTTGAAAAGAAAAACTTTATCGATTATTTTTAATATATACAAAAATAAACAAATAATAATCGAAATACAAAGAAAAATATTATGTTATGCTTTCTATCTTTATAATTGAAAAAGACAAGTGATAGATTTATTTTATTAGCATTTATTATCTTTGTTTATCGAAATTCTTAAATTCGAAATGTTAATTATTCACTTTAAAATAATTGAATTAACAAATAAATGAGTATCCTCTTTTTTTTTATTGAATATATCTCAGCAGGAATAGACTTTAATTATATATGCGTTAGAACCCTACCAGTCAAGTTATTGGATATGTCGGACGTTTATTTTTCCGACGTATGAATATCTATTACTTCGTTAATTTGCGGGAAAAAAAATCCAGGAAAGTTGTGACATTGGCATTTCGATTATCTTATCTTGATTGCATACTTTTATCCATTACTTACTGACATCAGATATTCGGTATGTATATTGCATTGATTGTATTATTTTGATCGAAATTTTGATAGAAATAAACAGTGAATCAGATAAAGAATGGCAGATACATAAGTCATTTGTTAGTTTATGATCAATAGATTAAAAAGTCCTGAAACAAGCATATTATAATGAACATTCTATTAAGAAGTTCTATGAAAAAAAAAACTAGTAAAATAATTTTACTTCATAGAAATTTTCGAGAAAAAGAAATGTAACGACTATCGATTTTGTTTTTTTCATACACGTCTATTCTTATTACCGATATAGAATATGAATTGAAAAGAGCTAGACAAATCGGTTTTACTTTACCGGGCATCATATCTTTTAAACGTTTGATAATAATATACTATTGAAATACAAAGCAATTGGAGATATATTTTTCATTTAGTATCAAATCTAATAAAAATATAGGTTTAAAGAAATTACTAAAATATCTTTAAATAAATCATAGGAAGTCTTTTTTTATACATATATCTGCAAATCTTTATATAACTAGTACATAACATAAATATCAATTAAAAAGTATAGAATGATATTTTCGTTCTTTTGTAAAACTAACTATTATTGAGGAAAATGTTTTCTGTTTGCTAAGTAGATGTTAAATATAACGAATATAGATCGTATATGTTTGGCCTTTGTCAACAAGTTTGTGTATTTGATGGAAAACATTAATGACGTTTCCGTCTTCCTATCATATCTCGTTTTTCATCAATACTAGTTGCAACAATTATCATATCGTTTAACATTTTCACTAACATACAAGATATGCATGAACGCATCGATATTATTATATATATATATCCAAGTATCAACAAGAATTACTTACACGTAACCTTTTCTCTACTGAGCCAAGATAAAACCATAAGCAAATGTTATTATTTCCTTTAATATGACCAGTACTATATGTAAACACATGTTTTTTCGATTAGCTTCTTTTTTTTTAACTAATTCAACAATAGACAATGAATAAATCCAGGGCATAGTATTATTATTATGATTATTATTAAGGAAATATATAAGAAAAGAAATATAATTAGGATCATTTAATATACATTCTTGAATTTATTGTTAGTTTATGTTTATACGAAAGACAATCATTATTTCAGAGTATACAAAAAAAAAAGAAGAAGAAATGCACACAATTCAAAGCTTTTAGAACGGAAATGCTACATGCAGTAAATGGAGACACGCAAACATAACGCATAACACAACAAAAGGTGGTTCTTAAAAAGCAAAGAGAAGAAAAGAAAAAACTAGCGGAGTTTATATAGCATTAGAGAAAAAAAAAAGTATTACAACCATTATTGTTCTTTATTTTTATTGTTAATAGCAAATCATATGTTACTTTAGTTTGTACTAATGAATGCCGTTCGATCTGCAGGTGGAGGTGGTAATAGCGACAATTACAAGGGTGAAAATGGTAAGAGATAATTTTTTTACATTAATCTTTTCATTATAATACGCTTGATTTCTCAAGAGATCCTTTCTTTTTCCGCTTTTATTCTCTTTATTGATCACAGACATATATATATATATATATATATATATTCGTATAATAAGAATCAGTCTTTTTTTCTGATTGCTAAACATAGACAGATATATAAACAATAATCAAGAAAAATACAGATGTGGCAAGCCGTTGAAACATCAATTCAAGCACTTAATAAAAATCGACGATTGAATGTCAGTTTTAAAACATCTTCACCAAGTAAAAAAAATTATTTATTTATTTATTTATTTTTCTTAATAACAAAAAAAAAGTAATTAAAATAATTATTACATAGATGTGTATGTTTATTTATAGAAAATAATTCAGCAATTTCTCCAATATCAAGACCAACTTGCTCAATAACGGAATTAATGAGAAAAACAAATTTTTCAAAGGACGAAATACGTCATCTTTATCGAACATTTAAACAAGTAAATCATTTTTTGTTATATTTATTTATTCTATTTCCGTAGTAAAATAGGATAGTCCATCAGGTCAAGTCAGTAAAGAGCATTTTGCCTCGATTATTGCAACATTATTTCCAACTGGTGGTATGTTTTTTTTCCTTGTTATTATCTAAGATAATAACACATTTTTCTATTACTGTAGAATGTTATCGTTATTCCGTATTTCTTTTTCGAAATATTGATCGATCCAATAGTGGTACAATTCGATTCGAAGATCTTGTTGCAACATTTGCAATATTAATTCATGGTTCAATTGAAGATCGTCTTAATTGGATTTTTGATTTATATGATTTAAATAAAGATGGAAAAATAACAAGAATAGTTTGTAACAAAAAGAAATATATATATATGTCTAATTACATCATTATTAGGAATTACTTCAATTAGTTGCATCAGTTTTTCAGCTTATTGTTCCGGTTTGTAAACTCAATTACACATCCATTACAAATGCCATCGAAGAACGAACAAATCAATTATTTCATGTTTGTAATATATATATATGTAAATATACATATATAATTAATTATTAAATATTTTAGAATTGGGATAGAAATGGAAATGGTCTTGTATATAAAGAAGATTTTCTTCAATATTGTCTACAGGTTGATTTCATTAATTTTATTTAAAAAAAAAATTAATTGATAGAATTTTTCTTTTTAAATTACAAAATTGTTAAGGAAATCGAATAGTAATAGATTTTAATCTACTCGACATCTTTTGTTTGTAATGAATAAAAAATTCTATTAGCACGCATTGAATGATACCTTAGGGAGTTTATGTCATATCCGATCGAATAGTAGTTTTAACTTACATAGATGTTAACTAGAATGTTAATATAAACACTCTACTATATTTATACACATTGATTTAAAGTGATGAAGACTTGAGATAATATCATTTTATTTGGTTATGATTTATTTAATGAAAATAAGAATTGAGTAATCTAGGTATATTTGTGGCTTTCCGAATATAAGATTTATACAGTTTTTTTTATAAATTAAGATTAATATTAATATTATAGATAATCAAATAACTGATGAAATATGCCTTATTAAATCCTCTTATTTTTATCTTGATTGATAGGCCGTATTTTGACCTTTTCTTTTGTCTATAATAAACATGGCAATTTTGTTTTTCATGTACGTAAAGATATGCTATTGAAAACGTTTGATACTAAAATATTCTTTTTTTTTGACTGTAAATAATGATGTGTATAGTTTCCTATAGAAATGACGTTTCAGTTATTAATTTAAAAGCTATTACATGAATATTTATTATTCTCTCAAAATAGAATCAAGATTAGAGGAAATTAATTTGTTCGAAACTATACTAAATATAGAAACAAATTGTCTGTGATTCTCCGAATGAATTATAATATAACTTAGATATAAAGCTGCTTATGTATATCGACGTCTTGCTATTTAGTTGTATTCAATAAAAGTTTTACACGATAGAAATTAATATCTTGTTTTTCTGAATTACCTGATGAATCGGAGAAAATTCACTTTATATAAGTAATATTTACCAAAACGGAAATTAAATATCGTTGACAAAAATTTAACTTGACACGTTTCTATCTGTAATAGTATTTCGAAATATATAAAAATCAGTATTGTGTTATTCGAATACAGTACAATCAACGTTATTTGTATTCTTTATCTATCACGTTTTTTTTCTTGTTTATATTTAGAATGAAGCTATCATTCGTTCTGTCAATAAACTCAAACCAGACTTACGTTTATAACTAATAATATTATTATTATTTATATTTTTTCCTTTTTTTTTATTCTTCTTTTCAAAAAAAAACAAACAAACGCGCATACACACAAAAAATATTTGTATACACACAAGTGGCAATACACATGGTGTTCACAATAATAATAAAAAAAAACAGAAGACCAGGCTCTAAGTGATCCGAAATCTTATTTAATAGAAAAAGAAAAAGAAAAAAGACGATTTTACTTGTTTATCCCTGAGAGAGAGAGTCCTATAGATTAATGTATATACTGCATAGATTATATCTCGAATACGATAGAGTTCGAGAGAGAGAGAAAAAAAAGGATTTTTTTTTTATGTTTTGTTTTAGATAATAATCAATATTTATATATATATTAAATATGTAACTCCTTATTTCTTTTATCGAAAAAGAAAAAAAAAACACAACAAATATCGTGAATTTCGCCAAACATCTGCCTGTTTTGTAGAGTCGTCGATCAATTAGTCGGTCAAAAAAAAACGAAAAAGAAAAGCAAACAACTATTAAAATTTTAAAAGAATAATGCAAAGTAGCAGAAAAATGAAGCCAAAAAAAAGAAAACGAAAAAAAAAATGGTACAACTCTCGGATTAAAAAGAAGGATGTAAAGAGATAGCATATGTCACTGTTTTTCTCTATATATGGCTATTGTACCTTTTCTTACGAACACTGTTATTCAAAAGTGACTGAGAAAAGAAGAAGAAAAAAAAAAGTTGATGTTTGAAACAACAAATAAAAAGACTGTACAAATATCTCTTTAAACAAATATATGAATAAAGAGAACTAGAGAATAATGTTGGACCTGAGTGATAAAAGAAAAAAAAGAAAAAAAAAACACACACGTGTGTAATGATTAAATAGTAAATTTAATTATTCGATTGTAAACCATTGAGCATTTCGCCAAGTAAACAACCGTCAAGAAGTTTTCCGTTATGTTTACGATCAATTAATTGTAAAAATTTCTTTAAATCATTTCCAATCAAACGTACATCGGGTAGTTTTAGTAGAATACAAGCAAATTTTTCTTGTTCATTTGTTGGTGGTTGTTGTTGTTGAGATGGTGATCGATTGGTTGAATTTGATGTTGATG
>CAJNOI010000724.1:0-28446 GCA_905250115.1 Adineta steineri
CTGTTGGTTTGCCCGCTGATTGCAAGTTAGCTGATGGTACATGTGACCTTATCCCTGTTAAAAAGGCTGATCCTACTAAGAAATGTTTTGATGCTCCAACAACAACAACTTTAGCACCAACAACAACTTCACCATCGACAACAGCTTCACCATCTGCTACCAAGAGAAGATGCAAGGCAAGACGTATGCCTGCTACATAATATTCAGTCAAAGAAGAAATAAGAATAATATAAAATCTTTAGTTTTATTCGAGATTTAAGGCTTTTTTTTTGTCTTACATATAATCTTCAACTTATATACAAGAAATAAAGTTTTTGTTTTACTTGAATAATTTCAGTTGTTCTTGTTTGAACCTACAGGATGGCTTGTTAATACCTAACCTATCACTATCGTTCAAAATATTCTTTATAATTTCTAGAATCAGTCGTACATATTGTAAATTACACCTTTGCTACAGAACATAACAATGACTTTAATTATATATACAAGGTGAAAATCTATAGGACTAATCTAGTACAATCAGAGAAATGATTTTGAAATGTTTGAGCCGATAGTAGATTTTAAATTACTACTCTCGTCATATTTGTCAACTTATTTACGCTCTTTAATTTACAATAATATAAATCTTGATCGATCTAGTCAGTATTTATTGTCTGTTATCAACTGATTTCATGCTCTTCTTTCTTTAAATCACATTAGACTGTAATGTTTTTATTTGATTAAGAAAGTTGAGCATAGAAACACTTTTGTAATTGTAAATCGAATCATTCATGTCTTCAAGTCTCTTAATCTCGAACTCGTTTTTGCTTCTCAGAATGTGAGTGGATCAAGAGTAAATATGTTTCTCACAATGATAGCATCTAGAAGATGAGTAGACAAAAAAAAGTGAAACTATTTTTTGCTTTATCATCATCAATAATTCAGTGAACCTCAATTGTACACTTTTTAAACTCTATCGTAATATTCTCATGTCTACAAATAGAATTGATAATCAATTATTGTTCTTTAATATTTAAAGCTTGCTCATAATTATATCATAGGAGCTAAACATGATTTCTAATTCCTTGAATTTTTCTTATATTCAGAATTATTTTTGTATTTGCGTGATATATCATGAAAATAGTGTCAACTAGTGAAAAGACTGTTAACTCTCATCATATATGTATACAACGCTAAAGTGCATTTTTTTCTAGAATTTTTCCGTTTAGAAAATCAATAATCACACATTAATTAATTTTTGCATATTTTATGTGGAGCACAACAAATCTTTACCTTGTATTCGAACAAAAAAATCAATATTCCGATCACAATTCTTGTGTAAATCAAAAAAAACAAGAATAAGAATCATTCCGATTTTACATTTACTGTTTAATTGAGTGATAAAATTTGTCAAAGAAACATTAATAGAAATTTAATAGTAGGAGAATAAAAATGGTATGATACATTTTTTCATTTTTGCATGTCAATAGTATCTCGCATTTTAGTTTGAAATATTAAAGCACAAGATTCTGATATTATCGACTGTGTGGATTTATCTCAGCATCAACGATCATGGTAGGATGTTTGAATTATATCATACTTAAACTCGTTCCAAACTAAATCTCAAAAAAACCTAGTTCAACAACAACCACAATTTCTTTATCTGTTTTTTGATGTTAGAAGTTTTTCAGCAACTAAACATATCTTAAACATTATAGATAGATAGAACAAATGGATTCCTAACACAGAGATTTAAGTAGTTTCATAATTGAATGATCATACGCTCTTGACTTCATATCTATGTACCTTTAAATTGTTATGCACAAAGCAAAAGACCAAGAAGTGTTCTGTACATTCCAGTGACATTGCTTAAATATTGTTTATCAATTGTTAAGTTACGAGCAAGAAATTTCATTATAAAAATAAATTTAATACAAATGCCTGATTGCATATTATTATATTTTTTCTGACAAAATTTATTTTTTTTAGTAAATGGAGAGTCTTGTAATGGTGCGATTGTTGAAAATGGTACGAATGAAACTATTATTGACGCAAATAATGCAGTGTGGACAATTTTTTCTAATAGCACAGTTTTCAAAGATGGACTAACAGCAGGACCTACTGGAAATGTTATACTGCTAGTATATTGGAATGGAATTGTTTATCACGAAAATAAAAATCTTGATTGGTGGCAGTGGATTAATGATAATAACAGTTGGATATCCGAATATGATACTCAAGTATTATCCTATTTGACTTCATCATCAGGTTGTACACCTACTACTGTCTCAGGTAATTATGGTATTCTGTTTAATCAAATTGTTTTAAATAACAAAAACTATTAGCATTATCCTATGCGATACACAGCAAAGAATTTTAGATCGTGAGAAAAATTTGAAAGGGTATAAAGAATAATAATTTATATGTGATTTTAAACTTATATTCATCAGAGAATCGTATTTTCTGGATTGGATAGTAAATCTATTGAATAAACATTGATTCTAATAAGTTGAGAAAAGAACAAGAAAGATATCATACTTGATCAGAATAAATATAATAGCAATTTCAGTGTTTCAATTATAACAACTTATTTTTATCTTCTAGATTTAAGCACTTCACTTGAAACAACAACGGTCGAAACAAGTTCTCTATCTTATATATCAAATAAATCATCCTCAAATTATTTTGCTCCATATAGTTGCAACGATTCAAATTATATTGGTGATTTTTGTAACATTTCAATGTAACCGTGCGATATTGATCCATGTTATGATATGAGCAATTGCACCAATAATTCCAGTCAGCGTCTTGGTTACTCTTGCATTTGTATGTCGGGTTTTAATGGTACTAATTGCGATGTTAATATTCAACCTTGTAAAGTCAATACATGTTTGCAAAATGGTACTAGTTTATTAAATCTTTCAAAAACAAATACTATTTCATTTTAGGTTTGTGTATCGAAATGAATGAGACAGATTTTATCTGTAATTGTAGTCAAGGATATATGGGTATTCATTGTCAAGATATGATTAATTATTGTAACAGAAATGTCACATGTCTTAACGAAGGCATCTGTCGACCAATTCTTCTCGATTATAAATGTGAATGTTTATATGGTAGTTCTGGACGTCACTGTGAAAACTTAGCAGCCGGTTATGTCATTCGTCAATACGTTGCAAAAAGTTTTTCATATATTGCAATTATTGGCATAGTCGCTGTTTATCTTTTTGTGATTATTCTTGATACTTTGAAGTATGTTTTTGGTATTGATGTAACTCGCAACGAACGTCGTGAACTTCGTCATAAACGAAATTCACACAAAAAGAAGAATCTTGAAGAGCAACAAGCTCGAAAAACGCATCTTGTACTACGATATATTGACTAAATAAAACCTTTAGGTCAATTTTAATAGTCTGTACATAGTATGAGATTTCTTTACGTCATATTAATATAAAGAGAAAAATATTTCGTTCGACGAATATTCTCTTAGTTAAAAACAAAAGTTAAGATATATACGCAACATATTTTTTGAAGAATATTAATCTCAGCACGATAGAAAGAAATCTTCAAGGTTTCTTTCATCGTCGAAAAAAATTCATTGCCATAGGCTGTTTTTATTCAAGTTATATGTTATGACAACTTTTCTCCGATAATTTTGATGCTTTCATTTTGTTACGACTGAAAGTTTATGTTGATTTTTTTTTTCTTTTTTTTTCATTCCAGCACGTTGCACCACAAGTAAAAGAGTATTTATGCAGAATAAAAAGAAAGAAAAAAAATATGATAACAGAGAAAGGTAAAGAAAGGAAGTAAACATCTCATAAAATAAGGTATATTTCATTCATTCTTACATCGTTGTAATAGTAATTTATTCAAGTTAACATTTGCATAATCAATAATGGATAAAATAAAATCACTATTGTTAACTAGGAAATCGAGTGGTGCAAAAGGTGCAGTTGGGCAAGAGTTTCTCTTGATTTGGTTAGACAGTAATATTGATACCAGGACCAAATATAGCCAGAATGTCGTTACTCAACTGGGGAACGTTATTAATAATGTCAAAATATCTACTGATAATGGTCATTGTCTACAACTTATTCAAAGTATGACTGATGACAAAATATGTATGGTTGTTTCAGGGACTCTCGGTCAGCAAATTGTACCACGTGTTCATAACATGTCTCAGGTATATGCTATTTTTGTCTTCTGTGCAAATAAAACACGACATGAACAATGGGCTAAAGATTGGTCCAAAATCAAAGCCGTATGTACAGATGTCGAGTCAATCTGCCATGTCCTCAGAAAAGTCATACAAGAATCAGAACAAAATACCTTCATTACCACAAATGAAAATCTTACACATAAAACTATAAATAAATTAGATTCATCATATATGTATACACAAATTCTCAAAGAAATCTTATTAACAATTAAATTCAGTGAAGAACATATGAAAGAATTTATTTACTGCTGTCGTGAACAACTCAGGAAGAATAATCATGAACTAGATAATATAGAAAGATTTGAACGAGAATATTACAAGAAATCACCTCTATGGTGGTACACATGTGAATGTTTTTTATATCCTATGGTTAATCGTGCACTTCGACTCATGGATGTGGATATGATTATTAAAATGGGCTTTTTCATTGCTGATCTCGATCGTCAAATTCAACAATTGTATTCTACACAACTTAATAAAAATCAGTTTAATAAACATTTTATGGTCTATCGTGGACAAGGCATGTCTAAAGAAGATTTCGACCAGTTGAAAAATAATCAAGGTGGTCTTATGTCATTTAATAATTTTTTATTTACCAGTATGAACTATAACGATTGTTTAAAATTTGCTGAACGTGCGATGAACAATTCTGATTTAGTTGGAATTCAGTTTGCCATGTCAATTAATCCTTCTCGATCATCAGTACCATTTGTTTCTGTTAAAGACGTAAGCTATTATAATGATTCCGATGATATTATTTTCTCAATGAATACAGTTTTTCGTATTCATACTATTAAATCCATCGAAAAAAATAATCGTCTATTTCAAGTGGATATGGAACTTACTTCAGACACCGACAAAGATATTCAAGTACTTGGAGATCGTATACGAGAAGAGATATCTTTAGATCAGAATGAATGGTGTAAACTGGGTCACTTGTTGTGTAAAATGGGTAAATCTGACAAGGCTCGAAAAATATATGAAACTCTGCTTGAACAAACAAATGATGATACTGAAAAAGGATATATTTACGAACAAATCGGATTGGTCAAATATAATCAAGGAGAATATGACGAGGCATTAAAGTTCTATAAAAAATCTCTTGAAATTCAACAGAAAAATCTTCCTCCGAATCATCCTAATTTGGCTTTATGTTATAAAAGAATCGGTTTAGTGTACAACAACATGAAAAAGTTCCCAAAAGCACTTTTATCTTATGACACCGCTCTTGAAATTCAACAGAAAAGCCTTCCTGCAAATCATCCCGATTTGGCTTCTTCTTATAGTGACATTGGTAAAGTGTACAACGACATGGAAGAATACTCAAAAGCACTTTCATATTATGAAAAAGCTGTTGAAATTCAACAGAAAAGTCTTCCTCCAAATCATCCCGACTTGGCTTCTTCATACGGCAACATCGGATCGGTCTATGAGAATCTAAAGAAATATTCCAAAGCATGCACTTTTTATGAACATGCTGTAAATATAGGACAACAATCACTTCCATCCGATCATCCTAACCTTCAGCAATGGAAAAACAATCTTGAACATATAAAAAATAAACTATAATTAATATTTTTTTTGGTCAACGAGAAAAATAAATATATCATTAGAAAATATATCGCAATTAACATTTAAAAACTATAGATTCGAAATTTTCAGATAGGTTTTCTTGATAGATATGAAATTAATATTCTAATGATGATTTTTCTCGTTTATTGATCAAATTTCTTTGGATTAACATGTTTTTTAAACATAAACTTAAACTTGACAAAAAAAAGATCGAATGTTACTATAAAAACTACGTTGATAAAAAGATAATATATGATTTATTTTGCTTTTCAAGTATGTCAATCAATATTGTGATAAATATTCTTCAATTGCTTTCGAATCACGTTTCAATACTTTCGATCGCATTTGTATAGTTTCAACAACTTGTTTTACTGCACGTGTTACAATTGGTGTATTGGCTGAATCGAAAAATGATTGAATTTCCGATGCAGTTTTATCATCAACAAAACCTGATAAACAACACTAAATACAAAAATACGAAATTAACTCACTGAAATAAATAAGATTTATATTTACTTCAACAAAAGTTGTAAGAAAGCTGCTCTTTTCACCATAACGTTCCACAATCGTTGTCCATTTATTTTGTAAAAATTTCCAAACTATATCTCGACCAATTCGAGATGATACACAACCAATAACACCTACATATATATCTTGCATTCGAACATTATCCTATAAAAAAAACATTAGACACGAATAATTCTAAGTGTAAAATGAATTAAACATACGCCTTCAAATACAAATTGTAAGGTGCTTTCAATGATAGCTGGATTTGATGATTGTCCCATTGCATTAAGTAAACGATTTTTTTCTTCGTTCATAACAGCTTCTTTATATAATTTTCGAAGTTGTTCTTGAGTATTTTCGTTTCCATAACGTGAAGCAATATTATAAACAGCTCCACGAATATTTGGATCAATTAAATTTCCATTAACATGTTGTTGAAAACGTTTATTTGCTTCATCAATAACTTCTTGATCACCTGATTTACCTCTAATAGTTAAAATAATTGGACGTAACATAGCGACAAGTGGATCTTCATTAGCTGTTGCATTCCAACCAAGTTTTTTTTGTATGGATGAAAAAAGATTTAAACGATATTTTTTATATTGATTGAAATATTCAGTATATTCAATTAATGATGATAAATCACCAATGGTCGATGCTAAAATAATCAAGAAATACAAATGAATGAATTAATTTCGTTTATTTTTCTTTTACCAATAGATTTCCAGACAGTAAAATTATCTTCATCTTTATAAGATAATAATAATTTAAGACAATCAACAAATGATTGATGACCAGCATTACATAAAGCAGCAACATCATTTTGTACCATAAGACGATCTTGTGGGCTAAGTGTTTTATTAGCAATTGGTTCATTGAGACGTGCTAATGTTTTTGGTTCATATTTAACACGATAAAGACCAATTGAATTATAATTTAATTTAATCCAATCATCTTCGGAAATATTTTCTAATGTTACCGTCATTTCAGGTTTATCCATTAGAATTTGTTTTGCAATTGATTTTGGATTTGATTTGGTAAAAATAGTTATCGGTATTTTCCATTGAAGATTATCATCATCGGAACTACCATCAGCAATAAAACGTTGTTGGGTCAATTTAATAGTACGTGTTTTATTGGCTTGTTGTTCTTCATGTACAGTTACAAGTGGATAACCCTAGATGATAGAATACAGAACAATACTTATATTTTATTAATCTCGATGAAAGAAAAATCTCTTTACCATTTGAAGTGTCCATGTTGACATAACATCAGCTACTGGTTTACCAGATGCTTTAGCTAAATGTGACCATAAATTTAAAGTAATCGTATTTTTATAACTATATTCAGTTAAATAAGTATGAAGTCCTTTTCGAAAAGCATCATCACCAATATAATCATGTAACATACGAATCACAGATGAACCTTTATGATATGATATAGCATCGAAAATTTCATCGATTTCAGCTGGATGACCAATAGGTATTTCAATTGGATGAGATGATTTTAATGCATCAGGTGTAAGAAATTCTGAAAATGCATCGGCAACAAATTGTGTCCAAATATCAAATTCTGGATAACATTTATCAACAGCTAAATATTCAATCCAAGAAGCAAATCCTTCGTTAAGCCCTAAAATAAAATCAATATAACTAAACAAAAAAATATTTATTATTTTATCTTACATAAATCAGTCCACCAATCCATAGTTACTAAATTTCCAAACCATTGATGGGCAAGTTCATGAGCAACAACAATTGCAACACGTTGTCGTGCACTCATTGCGGATAATTTTGGATCAATTAAAAGAGCTGTTTCACGATATGTAACTAACTAAATAATATAATAAAAAATACAGAATTAATTGCAAATTCAATATTAACTTACACCCCAATTTTCCATAGCTCTAAAAATCAACAATAATAATAATTTTTCTAATAAATTAAAAATTTCTTTCTTACCCCATAGCAAAATCAGGTATAGCAATTTGATCAGCTTTTGCAATTGGATATTTAATTTTGAAATATTCAGCATAAAAAGGTAAAACTTTTGACGCTGTCTCCAAAGCAAAATTGCCATGTTCTTTTTTACCAAGTGGTGTATAAACTCTCATACTAACACCATTTGAATCTTTTGTTTCAACATAATCATATTCACCAATAACAAAAGCAACAAGATATGTACTCATAATTGGTGTACGATCAAATTTTGTTACTTTCCATTCTTTATTTTCGGCAAATTCATTTTCCGATTTAATTGGCTATAAGAAAAACAAAACTCATTATTTTCATTAAAAACTCACGTTTACATTTTTAGAGAAATCCTATGAGTTCATTCTGAAGTATACCAGTTAAAGTAGGATAACGTAAACTAGGGATGTAACAGTGACGGTAACCGTTCCATCTTGAGAGTGTAGGTGTGGGTATTTATTTCATCTATCACTAGCGTCCACCCCACACCGACTCCTACTCCCACACCCACTCACACCCATGCCCTCAAGATGAAACGTTTACCGATTTAGACTGGCCATCAGTGAAACGGTTACCGATTCATACGATGAACCAGTGACTAACCGTCGCCGTTGCATCCCTAACGTAAGCTTATTATTAATCATATTGATTATTTTATTCGCATACTTATAGGAAAGAAAAATTCGAACCATAAAATTACTGGGGTTAGGATAGTTGCTCGCGAATTTTAATCTTAATGTTGGTATTTAAGTGAATGGAGGTAAGCAATACGCCCACAATGAATTACGCCCTCACCCACATCTATCCCTGTGAGCGACTGCCCATTTTCCAAAATTAATACAGATATGCGAACAATGATAAGTACATTCAAAACTGCTAATGTTATGTAATAGTTTATGAAATGACCTTAGAAAAATATTTGACACGAATATAATTCAAGATAAGCCATTATCATATCAGTAAATATTTACTCAATAAGAAAATTTTGTTTTTCTATCACGAGTAACTTAGGAAAATTTTTTTGTCTTATGATGTAATTAAATCTACAAACCATATTTGAAATTGCTCGAAGATCCTTTGGTGTAATTAAAGTAATATCAAATGTTGCTTTAAAATTTGGTTCATCCCAACATGGAAATGCACGTCGACAATCTGCTGGCTATAAATTTCAAATATAATACAAATTGGTTTTTTTTTTCAAAATAATTTTACTTCAAATTGTGTACTAGCACCATAACGAACGGTTCCATCAGGTGTCGTATATTGATTTCGATAGAAACCAACCATACGATTAGTAATATCACCAGCAAATTTCATGGATAATTGATAATCATTTTTCTAAAATAAAAAAATTATAATTTTATTTATATAGTGAAATATAATTTACTTCAAGTTTCTTATCGAAACTAATTTTTAAACGTTCATTTTCTTCATCAAGTTCAATTTTACCATTTAATTCATCTGTAAAATAATATTTTTTAAATGAATCATTATTATAAAATTACCTTTAGATTTTGATACTATTTTTGCGTTATCAACTTGTAAATCAGCTGCATATAATATCACAGTATCAGTTGGTTCTCTAACCTGTATATGAATAGTGACTTCACCATTAAATTTAAATGTATCAACATATGGTTGAATAGTTAAATCATAATGTGTTGGTACTACTGTTTGTGATAAACGCTCGAATAATTTTTTCGTTTCTTGATCACCCATTTTTTTTCCACTTGTGATTTTACTTTAAACTAAAGAAACGAAATGATTCTATCGGTAAAGAATAGGTAGAAAATAGTTGCTTTATATAGCATATCTTTTCAATTTATTTATTATTTAACATGTTACACAACCTGTATAACACAAGTACGAATAAATAAGAGGTCAATGTTTTTCTCTTCCGTTTCTATTTCTAGAATAAGACTAGTTATATAAGTAGTCTTGTCGTTATTAAATATGAGTCAAAAAAAACAAAAACTAACTATTTTTAAAAGAGTGACGCGTGATGACTAAAGTGATTTTAAAAAGATCCTATAATGTACGTGTTCGTCTACCAATACTAAAAACACAGTATATGTTTTTTGCGTTCTGTACGTAGGCATCTACAAGAAGAAACTCAGAATTAAATTAATATATTTTAAATTTAAAATATAGATTAAATTTTTATTAGTTTTAAGATAGATGGTGCCAGCAGACAAACTATACTTGCTAAGCAACATCATCGAATATGATTGCTAAATGGCTGAATTTCTTTTTTTTGTTACGAAATAGAGTAAAAAGAATAAGGTGATTGGGCACGAGATTGAGTACCCTTAAAAATAAATGAACTGAAAAGTTTTTTTTTGAACTTCAGTTAGAAATAAAATGTCTTCGGAAAATAATGGTAAACCAAGCCTACCATCAGCACAGAAACGTGATAATAATAATTCAGGTAAAAAATCTCGGTAAATTTATTTATTTTGTATAGAAATATTCATAATTTCAGATAGTGAATCAGATGTAAATAATGATCATCTAATTGGAAATGTACAACGTATTGCTATTGTTCCACCTAATCATGAAGGAAAACCAAAGAAAGGACATTTAATATTCGATGCATCTTTCGAATGTGGTATGTTTATTATCGATAATTAAAATTTTATTAAAGAAGAAATTTTTATTTTCAAGGAAATTTGGGTCGAGTTGATTATGTTAATGATAATGAATATGATTTATTTATTCGACCTGATACATGTTCTCCTCGATTTCGATGTTGGTTTTTATTCACTGTAGAAAACGTCAAAGCAGATCAAGTTCGTATACATAGATTACAAACATTTTCCCATCGACAAATTTTAATATTAATTGATTTGTGACATTCTAAATAAGATCATATGTATTCATTTCTCAGACTATGATCCATTCTTATAAGATGAAAAAAAAAGGAATTAACATTCAATTATTTTATACAATGACCATAAGCTCGAATCGTTTAAGATTTTTCTAATTAAATATAAATCGTAATGAGTACATTTTTAATGAGCGATTAGTTTTAATTCTAAAAATAGAATATTCAATGCTCTAAATTGTTGTACAGACAGCTTATTTACGATTATATTCGAAATTCTCTATCAATATAATTATCAAAGAATAAGCTTATAGTTTTGAAAATGAAATTAAAAAATTTATATTTTTTTTTCTTAGCGAGTTATTTTTCATATTGTGAACTTTTCGAAAGCAAAATCATTATATCGTGATGGTATGACACCATTAGTCAAATCAACTAGTCGTAAACGATGGTAAATGAACTGTTTTTTTTTTTGAAGACAAGAAAAATTAAAATTTCTAATAGGCAACGTTTACCAACACGAAATGTATTTTATTATCGGTGTCCAGATCATCGAAAAAATTATGTTATGTCATTTACATTTTGTTTTGATCGTGAAGATGATGTTTATCAATTTGCTTATTCATTTCCATATACATATACAAAACTTCAAAATTATCTTGATAATATTGAACAACGACAATTAGATTATATTCAACGTCGACCATTAGTTTTTAGTGTGGTAAAAAACAATATTTATTTATTGTATATTTTTTTTCATAGTGATATTTTTTTTAGCAAAAACGACGACTTGATCTTTTAACAGTTGCTAATCCATCATTATTAGTTAAAGGAAAACGAAAAAAAGCTGTTATTGTTACAGCTCGTGTACATCCAGGTGAAACTCCATCATCCTATGTTTGTCAAGGTTTTATTGATTTTATTATAAGTGAACATCCAATAGCAAGATTACTTCGAGATAATATTGTTTTTTATATTGTACCTATGCTTAATCCAGATGGAGTTTATCTTGGTAATCAAAGGTTAGTTTTATATATGATTTGAAGGATGTGAAGAAGAAAAGAAAAGGAAGAAGTCCAGGAAATTAACATATTAGTGAATCTTAATGAGTTGTGACATATTCAAGTGAATCTTAACATCATTAAGATTCGTGTCTTCTATATTTATTATAGAGTTCATTGATTGTTACACATACATATATATATATTATAGCAGATTTTTACGAAGTTAATTGATTAAAATAAGTTCTGAGAAAGTTTTTCTATATTATAATAAATCTATCAATATTCATTAGAACTCGAAAAGAGGTATTGGTCTTAAAGTTTCCGATAAGGAAGGAAATGTGAAGAAAGAAGATTGATGTATTGATGAGTCTTGACGAATTCCGACACATTTATGACGGATTTTTGTAGTACTTGCAATCCATTAGGAACGATGGTTTCGATATTGATTGCATCTGATTGTAAAGCTCATTGGTATTTGATAAATTGTATAGGGTTCTAATGGATTTAGTAGATTGAAGTAAGTTCCGATAGATTTATATACATTCCAATAAATCGATCAACATTCATCAGAATCCAAAGAGAATTTCTGACAAAAAAAGGATATAGTGAACTCCAAGGATGCAACCAGAAACTGTTTCCTGGAGGGGGGGGGCGGCCTTCATAGGGACAAAGCTACTTTTGTTTATGAAAACAAATAAGTTTGTACCCCCCTAATCCCCTCTCTAGTAAACTCTAATGATTCATAGATTGATGAATTCTGGCATATATTAATTGAATTTTTGTGCAATGAGAATATATGTTTTCTACATTAATTGTTCTTTAATATGATAATTTTTTTTTCTATAAGATGTTCATTACTTGGTTTTGACCTTAATCGTGTTTGGAATGAACCATCACATTGGGCACATCCTGAAATCTATGGAATTAAAAGTCATATAATGAATTTAAATGAAGATGCAGTTAGTAAAAAAATTTAGGATTATAAAACAGAAAAGAAAATTATTTCTTTTTCTTAGGATTTTGAACTTGATTTTTTTATTGATATTCATGCACATTCAACTATGATGAATGGTTTTATGTATGGAAATGTTTATGATGATACTAATCGTTTTGAAAAACATGGTATTTTCCCACGATTATTTTCTCGTAATGCAGAAGATTTTTCAATTAATAATACAACATTTAATCGTGATGCATTTAAAGCTGGAACAGGAAGACGGTAGAAAAGAGATTAGTTTTCGTTTTATATTGAATATTTATTATTAAATTAGATTTTTAGAACACTTGGTGGTTGTTTACAAGAAAGTACACATTGTTATACATTAGAAGTTTCTTTTTTTTCATACCAAACATCAACTAATTCACAAGCTATACCTTATACGGAAGAATTATGTAAGAAAAATATTTTCTTTATTGATACTTGAAAAGAACTCATTAAAACTATAAGAAGGAAAGATATTATATTATATAGGGTTTATTGCTTTTTCAAAAAGAGAGGAAAAGAAAAATTTTTTCAATGCTTAATTGAATTCATGTTAGACACTTATCATAAGAAGATTTCTATAAGAAAAGATTAATAACAATGTAAATTAAGTTTTAATCTTTAAGATTCTTCTTCTTTTATTATAATTTCATTATAGATCAACAATTAGGTCGAAATTTAGCCAAAACATTTCTTGATTATTATAAAAGTATTAATTATCTTTCATGGTCACCCAGTTGTAGTATCATGCCCAGATTAAAAGAAGATCGAATTAAATCTCGTCTCACACGACAATCCACTAACATGCCAATTATAAATCAAGACGAAGCGTATGAGATTCAATTATTTGATATTTATATGACTAATACTATTCTTTTTTTTTTAATTGTTTGTAGATTTCTCAATGGTGAAACATTTAATTTATGTATGGAAGAATTTATCTATCCACAAACACGCAATAACAACGAACTTGAATAATCGATTATGAACTATAAATATTGAACATATCTTTTTTTTTCTTTTCTTTTCTAATATCTTACATTTTGAATATTATTTTTAATTGTAGCAGTGTATTAATACTATATTGTTATCAATTACTTTTATGTATTGATCATTTAAAAAGTATATAAGAAATAATAGAATCGATTTCAAAAGCAATTGAGTTCAATCAAATATGCAGACTATATATTGAGTTCTTTTCTACTCTCCTCTTATGATGTGTTGCTTGCTTCTTTCTCGCTCTCTCTGTCTCCTTTTTTTTTTTTGGAAACAATCATTTCCACTGATTTCTATTTACATACGAGAGCGACAAGCAAGAAGATTCTTCTTCTTCTTCTTTTCTTTTGCTATATATTGCCTAATCGATTCGTTTCGATTTTGCTTCTCTCTGTTTCTACAATAACGATGCTTCTGCCTCTTGTACTTCTTCTTCTTCTTTCTCTCGTCCTTCCCTAATGCCTTTCGATTAGTTGCGCTATATACTAACACGTTAGACACAAAATACTAGCCTAAAGCAATAGTGATGAGGATGCATTTTGAGAAGGAGAAAAAGAAGGATCATTGCCTGTTTTTAAGTAGATACCGTAACAACGATAAAAATAAGAGAAAGAGAGAGAAAGAGAAAGCGGGAGAGAGAGAGAGACAGAGTAAAAGAGACAATAACTATACTACTTTCTCTCACTCTAACACTTTCCCTTGCTTTTTTTTTTGTATACATATTAAGTGAGTAGTATGGACACATTATAAATGTTACAGTATATATGTATATATGATGAAAAAACTCACTATAACAAGACAATATCCATAGCAGTAGACGTAACAGTGGTTGTAACAACAGTTATCTATCGTTCATATTAGTAGAATCTTGATTGTTTTCTATGATGGATAAAAGAAAGAGTAAAGAGAAATATCAATGCTGCCATTCACACGCTATATTATAGTTTTCCTTTCTGTTTATATTTGCATATATACATATACATGTATATATATATATATATATACATATATAGACTATATTGCTGTTTGTTATGGCTGATATGTATATATCCTGAAACAAACGGTGGCATAGGAATGTGCGCATGTAAAGGCCGAAAGGAAACACCTTGTCATCTCTGTATCTGCCTGTTTTTCTCTTCCCTTTCTATGAACTTCATGTATTACTAAATGACTGAATGCGTTTGGTAACGATGAACTTTGGCAAGGAGAGAAATGAGAAAGAGATGATTTCTGATCATCACCATCATCATCATCATCATAAACATTTTTCTACCGATGATCTTCTCCTTTTCTTTCTTGCTTGCTTGTCTCTTTCTTCTGCTTTTTTTCCCTTATTACAATCTCTTTTCATTGTACTGTCAATCAAAAAAAACTATACTCTCATTATTACATCTACGATTATTACAGTGTGTGCTTTGTGATTGTGAGACAATCTCCTATATTTGCCAATTTTTTAGTCAGGTAGGTCTCTTTACTAACTTGTATGCTCATTTCATTCCGTATTTCTTTCTTTCTCACACACTCTCTTGTCGTGATGATCACTTGAGCCTATTTGTGATTCATAATCGACTTTTGCCTGGCATGCATGCATGATTGTGAGTGTCTGACAAGAAAGTGGGGGCGCCCAGGCAAAGGCGGAACTCGTCATTTCCTGTCATTGAGATCTAATCACCAGCAATAAGATGACGAAGTAAAAGAAAAAAAAAGAAAAATTATTCAAAATAGAATTCTTTCTTATCACCAATCGATTGTATATTACTAAAGTCAAATAGAACTGAAAAAAAGAAATAAATTTGTCTCTGTCACTTTACGTAAAAAAAAACAGTTTTTTTCTTTACGACATATGCGTTATTATATGTATATATATAGTCATTATCTATTGTAGTGGTAGTGAACCGATGAATACAACAAATCACATGTCAGTTTTTTGCTTGCCGCGTGCCACAACTGTCATATTTCTTTGCTCTATCACACATTTGCGTAAGGCGCCGGTCAATGATGTTCGGTTGATTGCAATTTGCTTACCGGCATCAATACTCTATACACTCTAGTAAATGCGCATGATAAATCAGTAGAAAGAAAGATTCTCTTCACTCCATCTGTGTCCGTATTTGTTCACAACAAATATTTGACTTTCTCCAAATCATTTTTTTTTCTCTCTCTCTCTCTCTCTCTCTCTTTCTCTATCGATTTTCATTGATGATGAACAACGATTTTCCTTAGGATTGTTACTGTAGTTAGGGGAGTATAAATGAATGTTTCTGTTGTCATCTCTTTTTTAAATATGGTATGTGTTTATGATGTACTGAATTTGGTTGATATTATATACAAACATGTCAGATATGAATTTAGTCGAAGAAATAGATGCACTATTGATGGATTATTTAGTTGTTCGTGTTACAATCGAAGAGAAAGATTCAATTTATTGATTAAGTTGCTATATTAGGACTAAATTAGTTAATATAAAAGTAATAATGTCACGCAAAATGACATGCATATAAATACAATATCTTTCTATATTTCCTAACATTATAATCGAGGGTTGTGCTTCATTTGATAGATAACTTGCATTTTTGATGGTAGACTAGAAGATGTTTTCAAGTACAGCGACATCTGACATTGATAAGTAAACGAAAGATGATATCATATAAGCACGCTGTGTCAAAATAACTCGACATTTATCGTCCGTTTGTCTTGATAATGATAGTTGTCCATCTGGGAATATCGAGTGTTGCTGTATTTCTTTCTTTTATCATCATTTAGGTTTATTACAAAATGTCAATCATCTTCAGCTTATAGAATATATAAGTAGAAAACTCATTTCATTTTCAAGCATATTTTCTTAAATTTTTTTTTTGAAAAGACATCTTCTTTTTTAATTGTATCATTAATGTCATAGTGAAGATTTCAATTTATTTTTCACAAAAATAAATACGTAAAGAAATCTGTCTCGTCATTGCTCATATTTTATGTTCTTGAACTTTTTATGCCTCACTGTATTTGATCATATCGTTTTTTTCCTTCTTCTTCGTCTTTCTTTACTAGCTAGGTTTGATAATGCTCTCGAGATAGAACTACGATCTTAGTGGTTGTATATATATATATATATATGTGAATAATCAGATAAATCAGATTTTTTTTCTCTTACTAGTACTCTTTTCAATGAGTTTTCTTCGTTCTCTTTTTCTATAGTGATTCAATGATGATTGTTTATTGCGGTTTCTTTTTCACCCGCTCTCTTCTTTTTCTCTCTCTAAAAAAACATACACATGCATGACAGCAACAAATCTCGATGGATTTCGTTATATATAATGTATTGTAGATGGTTGTCGTCATTTAATAATATGAAATTCTTGCTACTGTTCTTGTAAAGCCGCTACGACTCGTTGATGTTGATGGTGCGAATAATACAATCAACATTGAAACGCATACACAGTTGTTATCTGCTCTCGCTCGATGTTTCGCTCTTCTTTTTCTTCTCCTTGTCTCTCTCTCTCTCTCTTTTATCAAATAGAAACAAGCAAGAGGCGGATCTGTTTGAGCACCAATGCGCGTGTCTTCCTCCCCCTTCTATCTATCTTGTTGGTGCGATGATCGAGCACTTGTTTCGCCGATGCTATGCATAGAAAAGGGTTTTTCTCACATATACAATCACAATGACAGCACGCAAACTGCAAGTATCTAATTCAAATGACATGTAGAGAGATGACAACGGAACGCTCTCTTCCTGCTTTACTTTTACTAGTGATTCTGTAAGAAAAAGAAGAAATCTTTATGAAAAAAAAAAGAATAGGATTACTTTTCTTTTTTCGTCTACTACTACTGCAACAACAACTACTTCTACTATTTCTCGTTCATGTGCATTCAACTACAGGAAGATGAGAGAGTGTGTATATAGTATGTAGTATGTGGTAATCACAACAGCCTTCACATACATATATCGATCTATCCTCTCTATGCGTGCATGAGCAATGCATAGACAAACCACTTGAGCAAGTAAAAAAAAAAAAAAACGAGAAAATGTTCGATTTTTAGTTGTTATTTACGATCTTCAAAAATAGTTGAAGAAATAGACGACGAGAATAGATATATATATATATATATATATGTGTTAGACTCTTATTATTTTCTTTCTAGTTGCTCCATTTTTATCTGATAGGCGTATAATATATCTAGTAGCTAAATTATTAGGTTAAACAATATATATTAGTGCTTCACTTACTACTTTTCTATTATTATTGTATCATTGTTCATCTATAGATGCTAAAGTGTATTTTTCTTCTTTATAGTTCATACGATAGTTTATTATTATAGGAGAAAAACTAGAAAGCGCAAAATAGATTGATACATGTTATATTATTTAGAGGATTCATTGAGTTCTTATAGATTTTCTTATATTATGAATGACCTTATTAGCTAAAGAGAATAAACTTTTTCCATCCGCTGTACATTACAGATGAAAACAATCACTTTGCATTTGAGTTATTATTTGTCAGCAATTCATTGATTTATTTGTCTTTATATTGTAATACATTCTGTTCAATCTAGATAGAATTTCATTCTCTTTTCTTTTTCCTTATAATCTAATTCTTTACTTAAGTTCGTCGATGCTGTTGTTGTCATTTTAGATAATCGTCAGATATCTATACAGCCGTAAACCTAAAAAGCATATACATCATATTACGAACTAACTCATGATGAAGTCGGCAGATAACTCTCACTGATAATGACAAAAAGCCAAAAGGTATGTGTTGTTTTTAATTCATGTTTCTGTCTTTTTCTATCTTATGTTGCACGACTGATAATGAAATCACATGTCTTGTCATGTATATATCTATACTCATTAGATTCACTATTCTTTTAAAGACCTTGATCTTAATCATCAAAAACCCGTTTTCTCTGTCTCTCTCTCTACTTCTTCTTCTAAGTTTCTTTTTTAGCTGTCTCTTTCTCTCGATTGTCGTTAATCGTTCTTTTCCGTTCGTCAACATTATTGTTGTATAAAAGAGAAAACCACAATCGATGCGCATCATCATCATCATCATCATGCAGAAGCTCGAGTTGTCTGTGTAGTCTGGCGATTGAAAATCATTTCAATTCTTTTGCTCGCGGGGAAAAATCCGTTTTCCGCTTTTATCGATAACAGCGGCAATAGTAACAGCTATGGCGTACAGACACATAGGATAATATTTTGATAATCAAGTCGAGAGACCGGAACTAAGCGCTCGTCCAAAGGGATTTCTAATGCAAAAGAAAGAGAGCAAATAATGATAAAACATTCATTGATTTTGTCTCACAGGTAATGCATTCCAGAATAAAACTATCATGCTTTGTATCGAATAGATCCGATGATGTTCGAAACAATTAGGATGATGACAAATGATTTTTTTTTTCGACAAGCAAAAAGGATAGGAGAAAAGAGAAAAAGCGGAACATATTAAGTGTCATTATTTGGAGAACTCTCTTATTGTGTATCTCATCAAATAACATGTTGTCTACATCATCATGTAGACAAAGAGAAAAAGAATAGTATCCACAAAATCTCATGTTCGGGTTTTTTTTCCCTATTTAGTACTATCGATCGAGTATTGTTTACTTGATGAGACAAAGACCTAACGCTTTTTTTTTGTTCGCTCGTTTTTTTTTCATATACAGCTGTAATCAATTATTCCATCATCAGTTTCCTTTCTTTACTCGGGAGTCCAACCGCGTCAATACAGTACTGTAAAACGAGAGAGAGAGAAAGAGATTATGCGTTATGTCCGATCGTCCGCTTTGAGTACCGGAAATGAATGTAGTGTAATCACCGTGTCGTCATCGTTGTCATAAATTTTTTTTTCTCGCCGTAGGTTGTGCGAACATCAAGGAGAAGATTTGAATGAGACGACAGGAGATTTTTATTGTATACAAACGACAGATAATGAAGAGAAGAGAAAAGAAGAGAAGAGGAGAGGGAGAGAGAGCAATATAGAGAAAGAAGTAGAAAAAAAAGAGGGAAGAAAGAAGACGAGTCATACCCTGTAACTATCTTTTCTTTTCTTGTTATAGGAATAGATTGTCCAAGATAATCATTTGCTTGAATTGGTATACCGATGTATTTGTTTATCAATTGGTTGTTTTCTTTCTATTTAGATATTTGTCTATATACAGCTAATAAAAATGATCATCGATTATTAAATCATAGAATAGTTTGAATTATATTAGAATTGATTTTCTTAGTTTTATTCGTTGATACTAATGTTATGTTCATGTCGACTACACATGGCATCCAAACGTTGTCATTGTTTAATTAGGTTATTAATTAAAGAAGGTTATCATGGACTTATTTGCTACTGTATCACGTTTACCATTCTCTGTTCTCGGATCACATCGTAGTGATACATGTACAGTCGATCGTTTAAATTATAAATATACAGTTATTATCTTAGTCATTTTTTCAATAATCGTTTCAAATAAACAATTTTCATCCGATCATATTGCGTGTTGGGTACCTGGACATTTCACACGTTCATACGAAGTTTATTCAAATAATATATGTTGGGTATCCAATACGTATTATGTTGCAACTGCTGAAACTTTACCTTTAGACGAAAATAAGAAAAAAACCCGTGTTGTTAAGGTAAAGAGCAAAAAAAAGAGATTTATGGAAAAAGATTTAAATTAATTTTTCTTTTCCCTAATATTTTTAGTATTACCAGTGGACTCCATTTATTTTACTTTTTCAAGCTGTTTTATTTTATATGCCACGAATGTTGTGGCGTTCTTTATCAGCTAAATCAGGTATTAATATAGTTAATTTAGTCGATGCAGCATTAAACTATCAAACAGCAGATCGTTTTGAAGATCGTAATAAAATCATGACTTATCTAACACGTTCAATTGATCAATATGTTTATATGCGTAAACGAAAACGTAAACGTTTTGATTTTATACGTCGTTTTCTTGCATTTATGCTATGTGTACCCGGACGTCGTATGGGTTCATATTTGTTAATACTTTTTTTTGTCACCAAACTTTTATTTATTGCCAATTCTGTTGGGCAATTATTTTTGTTAAATATCTTTTTGGGTCATAATTTTGCTTCCTATGGAGTTGATTTAATACGAAAAATTTTAAATGGAGAAGAACTTGCTGAATCAATTTATTTTCCACGTGTAACTATGTGTGAATTTGCTGTAAGAAATATACAAAATGTTCATGTTCATACCGTACAGGTAATATTTAATAGTAAAATTAATTAAAATTAATGAAAAATTTTATTCTAGTGTGTTCTACCAATCAATCTATTTAATGAAAAAGCATTTTTATTCATTTGGTTTTGGCTTGCTTTTTTAACTGTATGTAATACGTACGATTTATTAGCATGGCTCGTCCGTTCATTTGGTCGTGTACGTTATGCTTATATAAAAAAACGTCTAGAATTAATGCAAAGTGACACACATTTACGACGAATGCCAGCAAAAGAATTTATACATCGTTATTTACAACATGATGGCGTACTTATACTAAGACTTCTTGCCTATAATTCAAGTGATTTAGTTGTCACTGAACTAATCCAACAATTATGGCAATTTTATAAACGTGTAGGCAGCGGAGGTGTAGGCGCTGGCTCAACAGCTGGATCTAATGTATCATCAGCAGTTATGCCATCATCATCGCGAGGTGGTCAAGGTGGTGGAAGACAAGTGAGTGTACGCCTGTTCGATACGAATAATGGTGGCCGAGATGATATGTGAATGAGTGACCGTACTTTGTATTTTGTACAGTCTTGTCTTTGATTCTTTGTTCTTTTCTTTTTTTTTTCGTTCTTCCGTTTTTGTCACGCGTATGCATGATAATGAGCTTTCATGAACGAGAGAAAAAAAATAATAAAAAAAAACAAAACGAGACAGATATTATAGAAAACAGTGCAAATAAAATTCACACATACAGCTTTTTTCATATTCAATTTACAATCAAAAACAAACACAATGGTTTCTAAAGATTATATTCATATAATAATACAAATCAAAGAGTATCTATAACTTTTAAAAGAATATTAACGTGAGTATAGTATTATATACAGATATATGAAAGCCAGATGTATATATATACATATAAATATATGTATGTGTCATATCGTTCTTGTTCAACATCATTTATCTTCTTTACTTCTGCTAATTTGTACACAGTTGTAATATGCAGATACAATTCTGTATATTGTCAAAATTTATCCTGATGATTATACATGGACTTCTTCTTTTTTTTCTTTGTTTTAAATAAAACAAACACTTTCTTATCCAATTCTATCAATACTTTATTATTGTAGTAATTGTCAGGCAATGATCAAACGATGCAATGTTTATCTAGATATATGTTTTGTTACAAACAGTTTATTCTTGTGTTTTTTTTCCCTTGTAGAAATATCGTCAATAACTGTTTTGTTGATAAACTTCCATTTATCTATTCCTTGGGTTCTTTTTTTTCTGTTTCTCAATGTCAAACAGATGTTGTTCTCATTGCTTCTTTTCCTTGATTGGCACTCTATACTAAACGATATATACGTGTTTTTCAATAGAAAGTGATTTGTTTCGCATGTCTTTTCCGTTGTTGTTGTTGTTGTCTTCGTTGTCGTCTTCTTTTTCTTCTAAAACGATAGCATTTCCATAAGTTAATTAACGAATAGACAATATCCTATTCATAATTTATATCTTTTTCTTCCCGTTTTTATTATTATGCTTAGTCAAATATAATATAATAGTCTGGTTGAGAATTTCCTACTATATTTTGTTATCATATCAATTACAAACAATCAACTAGTCTTAATTATGTGAATATAGTGAACAATCAATAAGTATTTCATGCTTTTTTTTTGCTTCTTCTTCTTCTTATGATGATCAAAATTGATCTGACTAGATTTTTCGTCATTTTGTAATCTTACATTGTTGAGTTGTTATATCTTCTCTGGAGAATTATATAACTGTGAAATGAGAGAACATGTTTCTATCTTACCATACATCAGTCATGGCATTTCAAGGTATAACCACTCAAACCAATAAATAAATGATATTCGATCGATAGTTTTTGCTTCTTCTTTTTCTCTATAAATTTATTGAATATGACAACTAATAAATAGTTTATTGGTTTTTGAAAAGAAAAACTTTATCGATTATTTTTAATATATACAAAAATAAACAAATAATAATCGAAATACAAAGAAAAATATTATGTTATGCTTTCTATCTTTATAATTGAAAAAGACAAGTGATAGATTTATTTTATTAGCATTTATTATCTTTGTTTATCGAAATTCTTAAATTCGAAATGTTAATTATTCACTTTAAAATAATTGAATTAACAAATAAATGAGTATCCTCTTTTTTTTTATTGAATATATCTCAGCAGGAATAGACTTTAATTATATATGCGTTAGAACCCTACCAGTCAAGTTATTGGATATGTCGGACGTTTATTTTTCCGACGTATGAATATCTATTACTTCGTTAATTTGCGGGAAAAAAAATCCAGGAAAGTTGTGACATTGGCATTTCGATTATCTTATCTTGATTGCATACTTTTATCCATTACTTACTGACATCAGATATTCGGTATGTATATTGCATTGATTGTATTATTTTGATCGAAATTTTGATAGAAATAAACAGTGAATCAGATAAAGAATGGCAGATACATAAGTCATTTGTTAGTTTATGATCAATAGATTAAAAAGTCCTGAAACAAGCATATTATAATGAACATTCTATTAAGAAGTTCTATGAAAAAAAAAACTAGTAAAATAATTTTACTTCATAGAAATTTTCGAGAAAAAGAAATGTAACGACTATCGATTTTGTTTTTTTCATACACGTCTATTCTTATTACCGATATAGAATATGAATTGAAAAGAGCTAGACAAATCGGTTTTACTTTACCGGGCATCATATCTTTTAAACGTTTGATAATAATATACTATTGAAATACAAAGCAATTGGAGATATATTTTTCATTTAGTATCAAATCTAATAAAAATATAGGTTTAAAGAAATTACTAAAATATCTTTAAATAAATCATAGGAAGTCTTTTTTTATACATATATCTGCAAATCTTTATATAACTAGTACATAACATAAATATCAATTAAAAAGTATAGAATGATATTTTCGTTCTTTTGTAAAACTAACTATTATTGAGGAAAATGTTTTCTGTTTGCTAAGTAGATGTTAAATATAACGAATATAGATCGTATATGTTTGGCCTTTGTCAACAAGTTTGTGTATTTGATGGAAAACATTAATGACGTTTCCGTCTTCCTATCATATCTCGTTTTTCATCAATACTAGTTGCAACAATTATCATATCGTTTAACATTTTCACTAACATACAAGATATGCATGAACGCATCGATATTATTATATATATATATCCAAGTATCAACAAGAATTACTTACACGTAACCTTTTCTCTACTGAGCCAAGATAAAACCATAAGCAAATGTTATTATTTCCTTTAATATGACCAGTACTATATGTAAACACATGTTTTTTCGATTAGCTTCTTTTTTTTTAACTAATTCAACAATAGACAATGAATAAATCCAGGGCATAGTATTATTATTATGATTATTATTAAGGAAATATATAAGAAAAGAAATATAATTAGGATCATTTAATATACATTCTTGAATTTATTGTTAGTTTATGTTTATACGAAAGACAATCATTATTTCAGAGTATACAAAAAAAAAGAAGAAGAAATGCACACAATTCAAAGCTTTTAGAACGGAAATGCTACATGCAGTAAATGGAGACACGCAAACATAACGCATAACACAACAAAAGGTGGTTCTTAAAAAGCAAAGAGAAGAAAAGAAAAAACTAGCGGAGTTTATATAGCATTAGAGAAAAAAAAAAGTATTACAACCATTATTGTTCTTTATTTTTATTGTTAATAGCAAATCATATGTTACTTTAGTTTGTACTAATGAATGCCGTTCGATCTGCAGGTGGAGGTGGTAATAGCGACAATTACAAGGGTGAAAATGGTAAGAGATAATTTTTTTACATTAATCTTTTCATTATAATACGCTTGATTTCTCAAGAGATCCTTTCTTTTTCCGCTTTTATTCTCTTTATTGATCACAGACATATATATATATATATATATATATTCGTATAATAAGAATCAGTCTTTTTTTCTGATTGCTAAACATAGACAGATATATAAACAATAATCAAGAAAAATACAGATGTGGCAAGCCGTTGAAACATCAATTCAAGCACTTAATAAAAATCGACGATTGAATGTCAGTTTTAAAACATCTTCACCAAGTAAAAAAAATTATTTATTTATTTATTTATTTTTCTTAATAACAAAAAAAAAGTAATTAAAATAATTATTACATAGATGTGTATGTTTATTTATAGAAAATAATTCAGCAATTTCTCCAATATCAAGACCAACTTGCTCAATAACGGAATTAATGAGAAAAACAAATTTTTCAAAGGACGAAATACGTCATCTTTATCGAACATTTAAACAAGTAAATCATTTTTTGTTAGATTTATTTATTCTATTTCCGTAGTAAAACAGGATAGTCCATCGGGTCAAGTCAGTAAAGAGCATTTTGCCTCGATTATTGCAACATTATTTCCAACTGGTGGTATGTTTTTTTCCTTGTTATTATCTAAGATAATAACACATTTTTCTATTACTGTAGAATGTTATCGTTATTCCGTATTTCTTTTTCGAAATATTGATCGATCCAATAGTGGTACAATTCGATTCGAAGATCTTGTTGCAACATTTGCAATATTAATTCATGGTTCAATTGAAGATCGTCTTAATTGGATTTTTGATTTATATGATTTAAATAAAGATGGAAAAATAACAAGAATAGTTTGTAACAAAAAGAAATATATATATATGTCTAATTACATCATCATTAGGAATTACTTCAATTAGTTGCATCAGTTTTTCAGCTTATTGTTCCGGTTTGTAAACTCAATTACACATCCATTACAAATGCCATCGAAGAACGAACAAATCAATTATTTCATGTTTGTAATATATATATATGTAAATATACATATATAATTAATTATTAAATATTTTAGAATTGGGATAGAAATGGAAATGGTCTTGTATATAAAGAAGATTTTCTTCAATATTGTCTACAGGTTGATTTCATTAATTTTATTTTAAAAAAAATTAATTGATAGAATTTTTCTTTTTAAAATTACAAAATTGTTAAGGAAATCGAATAGTAATAGATTTTAATCTACTCGACATCTTTTGTTTGTAATGAATAAAAAATTCTATTAGCATGCATTGAATGATACCTTAGGGAATTTATGTCATATCCGATCGAATAGTAGTTTTAACTTATATAGATGTTAACTAGAATATTAATATAAACACTCTACTATATTTATACACATTGATTTAAAGTGATGAAGACTTGAGATAATATAATTTTATTTGGGTTATGATTTATTTGACAAAAATAAGAATTGAGTAATCTAGGTATATTTGTGGCTTTCCGAATACAAGATTTATACAGTTTTTTTTTATAAATTAAGATTAATATTAATATTATAGATAATCAAATAACTGATGAAATATGCCTTATTAAATCCTCTTATTTTTATCTTGATTGATAGGCCGTATTTTGACCTTTTCTTTTGTCTATAATAAATATGGCAATTTTGTTTTTCATGTACGTAAAGATATGCTATTGAAAATGTAGGATACTAAAATATTCTTTTTTTTTACTGTAAATAATAATGTGTATAGTTTCCTATAGAAATGACGTTTCAGTTATTAATTTAAAAGCTATTACAGAAATATTTATTATTCTCTCAAAATAGAATCAAGATTAGAGGAAATTAATTTGTTCGAAACTATACTAAATATAGAAACAAATTGTCTGTGATTCTCCGAATGAATTATAATATAACTTAGATATAAAGCTGCTTATGTATATCGACGTCTTGCTATTTAGTTGTATTCAACAAAAGTTTTACACGATAGAAATTAATATCTTGTTTTTCTGAATTACCTGATGAATCGAAGAAAATTCACTTTGTATAAGTAATATTTACCAAAACGGAAATTAAATATCGTTGACAAAAATTTAATTTGACACGTTTCTATCTGTAATAGTATTTCGAAATATATAAAAATCAGTATTGTGTTATTCGAATACAGTACAATCAACGTTATTTGTATTCTTTATCTATCACGTTTTTTTTCTTGTTTATATTTAGAATGAAGCTATCATTCGTTCTGTCAATAAACTCAAACCAGACTTACGTTTATAACTAATAATATTATTATTATTTATATTTTTTCCTTTTTTTTTATTCTTCTTTTCAAAAAAAAACAAACAAACGCGCATACACACAAAAAATATTTGTATACACACAAGTGGCAATACACATGGTGTTCACAATAATAATTAAAAAAAACAGAAGACCAGGCTCTAAGTGATCCGAAATCTTATTTAAAAGAAAAAGAAAAAAGACGATTTTACTTGTTTATCCCTGAGAGAGAGTCCTATAGATTAATGTATATACTGCATAGATTATATCTCGAATACGATAGAGTTCGAGAGAGAGAGAAAAAAAAGGATTTTTTTTTATGTTTTGTTTTAGATAATAATCAATATTTATATATATATTAAATATGTAACTCCTTATTTCTTTTATCGAAAAAGAAAAAAAAAACACAACAAATATCGTGAATTTCGCCAAACATCTGCCTGTTTTGTAGAGTCGTCGATCAATTAGTCGGTCAAAAAAAAACGAAAAAGAAAAGCAAACAACTATTAAAATTTTAAAAGAATAATGCAAAGTAGCAGAAAAATGAAGCCAAAAAAAAGAAAACGAAAAAAAAATGGTACAACTCTCGGATTAAAAAGAAGGATGTAAAGAGATAGCATATGTCACTGTTTTTCTCTATATATGGCTATTGTACCTTTTCTTACGAACACTGTTATTCAAAAGTGACTGAGAAAAGAAGAAGAAAAAAAAAAGTTGATGTTTGAAACAACAAATAAAAAGACTGTACAAATATCTCTTTAAACAAATATATGAATAAAGAGAACTAGAGAATAATGTTGGACCTGAGTGATAAAAGAAAAAAAAGAAAAAAAAAACACACACGTGTGTAATGATTAAATAGTAAATTTAATTATTCGATTGTAAACCATTGAGCATTTCGCCAAGTAAACAACCGTCAAGAAGTTTTCCGTTATGTTTACGATCAATTAATTGTAAAAATTTCTTTAAATCATTTCCAATCAAACGTACATCGGGTAGTTTTAGTAGAATACAAGCAAATTTTTCTTGTTCATTTGTTGGTGCTTGTTGTTGTTGAGATGGTGATCGATTGGTTGAATTTGATGTTGATG
>CAJNOI010000725.1:0-28411 GCA_905250115.1 Adineta steineri
ATATATATATATATATATAAATATATGTGTGTGTGTATGTGATCTTAGTGAACATCATTAACGACAAATGACATAAATTGTCTTTACATTTTAAAAAATAAAATAAAATTTTCTTATTTATTTCAAATAATATATCAATAAATAATTCTTCTTCTCATTCTTTATTCATATTGAATTATTAGTGATAGATCAACATCATTTATAGTCTTATATATATAGTTTATTTATACAAAAAAATGTCAATTACATAGTGCATGTATAGCTTATAAATTACTATTAGCTATAAACATAAAATTGTCTCTTACTAATCAAATATCCTAACTGAATTTTGAAAATGATCAATTTAAAATGTAAAAACAAAATATTATTGGATTAAATCTTTGCATATTGATTACTACTAGTATTCTACAGTAGTAAATAAAAGAATTGATTTATTGACAATAGAGAAAAAGAATATGATATTTATTTGAAAAAGCTCTCTAGTATATCGTATTAATATCGAACTATCTCAAATGATATTTCTGTTCTATTTAACAATACTGTTTTTTGTATATATTTCTGTTTTTTTGTCACCGTAGGCGAAAACTAATCAATTATATTTACATACCGCTTGATACCATCTGGCTAAAATTCAATCAACAATATAAGTTATGACAGATTTTCAAACGGTAGTTAATAAATAAACAATCATGCTTGTTAATATGATTGTACAGTTTCGAAGAACAAAAAAAACATACTCTTACGTTATATTATATGCTCTAGAAACATCTAATTTATTCAAGACTGTATATTGTTTCTTCCCCTTGAGATGTCATATGAAACGAGGAATAAATTTAGTTGATGGCATTTTGTTAATAAGAAAATATATTAACATTTTAAACATACACTTCATTCAGACAAATATTTCTTAAGTGTAATAGTCTGGAAAGTCAGCAATTGAAGGACATATCTCTATTACATAATTACTGATTATTATGATGTAAAACTATTTCATTTTTTCTTTCTTTTTAATCGTATTACGATTGAATATTTTAATCGAAAATAAATAGAATACAACAGATGGTATATTAAAAGATAATGGAATTCCTTTTAAAAATAAATCAAAAACGACGACGACGTAAAATAGGAATTCAAAATATAACCATGAATGAAAAATAATAAATCTGTTTTTATTTATTTCGGAAAGACAAAACAACAAATTTAGATGGTATGATATCAGGCAAAAATAAGTTTAAAATAATAAAAATTTATTTAAATGGATTATCACCTAAACCAACAGCTTTACGGCGTACTTCTAAAATGAAAAAAACTGTAAATTATATATTTTTTAAATAAAATCAATTAAACCTGTTCGTTCGTAATCATCATCATCATTATATCCATCAAAACTCAAAGTATTTCCCATACGTCGTCGAATTTGTTGTTCAAGTTCTTGTCGTCGTTGATATAATTCTCGGCGTTGAGATTCAAGTAAATAATCAAGAATTTCATCTCGTTGTAAACTATTTGAACGCTAGACAAAATATTATAAAAAAAATTTTATATAAAATGAATTTTAATGACTTACTCGTCTACGTGGATTTGCATCGATAATAAATACCAATGATAGTGTTAATAGAAAGATAAACGCCACTGTAATTGTTTTCATTTTAAACTGAGGTCAATATATAGATTTATCTAAAGAAAAATAAAAGATTTATATCTATATCTGTATTCTTTCATACAGCTTTAAATTGTTACTTAGTTTAACAAAACGCCTTGGGAATTCTACAACAACACAAAACAAAAAAGTGCTGTAATATTTGTAAGTAAAATCTCTCGCTCTCTTTCTCATTCTCCAGGAAATGTCATGAAACTTACTGGTGTATATCTAATATACCAATAACTAATTTAACTAAATACTACCTATATTCCTTTTTATAGCTATACAGCAACTTTTTTCTCTGACGCCAAATATTCTCTCCCACACATATACATACGTACATGTTTTTGTCTTCTACAATCCATCAGTTTCTGTTTACCTAGCTGCTTGTATTTTTTTCTCTCTGTTTTCTATTTGACGTTGACGACAATTTTTTTTACACTGAACTGACGAAATATGGAGCGACGCATTTTCGTCTCGATTACTTTGTAATTTAACAAGAAAAAAAAAATAAAAAATACTTTATTACTCTGAAGTCGTCACAAAAAGGTGGGATTATTCATGTATAAATTATTTTTATGTCTGGTTATTTAAAACTAATGAAACATTCCTCCTAAGCTTAAAGTAAATCAAATAGACGTGTTAAATTTTGTTACAATAAATGAATAAAAATACACGATTGTCTGTTTTTTTTTAGGCATCATTGACGTCAGTGGATACTTGTGCGTGATTATTTTATTTAAAAAAACTTCTTTTTTTTTTGTATATAAATATTAAAAAAGAAATTTTTGGCTGGCTTATACATAATCAAATAAAACAAAAATGTCACAGTCATCGATAGATTGATAGTCCTTCAAAGGAATGAGAAGACATAATAATACATCGGAAGTTCTATATGTATGTGCATATAAACGAACAATAGTTTACATTAAATACGCACGTGTGTCAATAGATAATGTATGATCGATCAATATATAAACCGATTCGGAATTTCATATCATATAATAGCTTACAAAAGGCAATGTATCTATAAGATTTCTCATCAGTACGAAATGCGAACAGAGCCGGTGACAACATGTGACATGAATATTAATTCAATAGTTCGTCGTTTACCAAATGGATGTAAGTCAGGTCTAATTATTTTAATCAAAGTAATTGAAACAAAAATAAGAGTCAAACTCTAGAAGTCCTTACCACCTGGTAATCATTTAATGTTCTTATTTTACAGTGCAAGAGAAAAATATCCTAAAAGAACAATTTAACTTTTCCGTATATTCTCAATCTAGTCTAATAGACATATAAATAGAAATATATATGTGTAAAACTCAATATAATGTTTTTTTTAAGAACAATCTCGAGAAAATATTTACTAGAAATGACGTAGAATGTATATAGCCTTAAAGAGTTTTTTATTTTGTACGTGGCGAATGACATTAACTCAAACTGATTTACATACAGATTTAACAAATTATTGACGTTAATGTTATGTTACAATTTTATTCATATAAATACGTCAATGCCAAAAAAAATATAAAATCAGTAGAATTTAATTAACGTCAAAATATGTTATTCATTTTTTACTTACCGGAATTTTGTAGTATTTTTTTAAAATATTATATTGCTCTGATTTATATACTAGTTTATATATATATTAAGAATTTTATGATGTCCCACCTACAAAGAATATGATATGCATACAAAAACTTTCTGATTCACAACCTCCCACTGAGAAATTTACTCTATGTCAATTGTTTTTACAAAATTATCTGTTTTCTAGAGAAAAGTCATGTTTTAAATGTTAAATAACTAAGTCATAACGCATCACTAAGAATCCTATTTCTTATACTAGAATTAAAAATAGGAATATACCGCAATGCTTAGTTTTATCATGTCTTCTTTTCATACCAATGTTCATATATTCTTGAATTAATAGAATATCTTTTGAATGAGATCAGACACTATATGAAGTATGATACTTATCTATACAAACCTTTATTTTAAAGTACACTTCAGTATATAGGAAACAAGCACCAACTTTCAAGAAATCCTTTTAGAGAAATTGAAAAAAAAAAACATATTGTTTTGATGTTTTCTCAAACAAGACTGTAGGCAAATTAATCTGTATGCCTTGATTATATTCCAGTTGTCATATTTATTTAACATAGAAACTTATCAATCTATTAACTATTTGATTATCATTATTGAAAAAAAATCAAATTTGATTCATGATTGTGATTTCTATGAAAGGAACATACATGCCAGATAGAATAAAGCTTAATTATAATGATAGTTATAAGGAAAAAAATCGTCATTATGATTCATATATATGTATATATTTTCTGCGAAGATAACCTTTGTAAAATTCTAATTTATTTGATATTATCTAATGACATCTATTGATTTATGAGAATATATAGGATCCATTGGAAGAAGAATATAGAGATAGATATGAATGAATGAATATGAACGTTTTTTCTCCTTGGATTTATTGAATAACGAAACATATTAATAATACTATTATAGATGATACACAAAGATGTCATCCAACAACTCGTATTCAATCATCGAAACGATTAACAAGTTTAGCAACAACTAACGATTCAGATACATTATTTTCAATGGCACCTCGTTTTCATCGAGTCGTACGTAAAACACGACGAGATGAATCGGAAATTAGTCCATGTATTAAGTAAGATATAAGAAATTAAAATAATATATTGTACTGAAATAATTTCTTTCAGATATCTTATGTTTAGTTTTAATATTCTCTTTTGGGTAAATAGATTTTAACTAATTAAATGATTTTTGTTTTCTTAATAGAATTTTTGTCTTTGTTTTTGAAAGATTCTCGGTTTTATGATTGCTGCAATTGGTATATATGCTTGGATTGAAAAAGATACATTTGATAATTTTGGTCGTTTAACAATGGGTGGAACATTATTTTTTGATCCCGCATTACTTTTTGTACTTGTTGGAATTTTTATGTTCTTTATTGGCTTTGCTGGTTGTGTTGGATCATTGAGAGAAAATACGTGTTTGTTACTTTTTGTATGTTTAAAAATTATTTTTTTTCAAAAAAACAAATTTTATCTTATATTGTTTTAAATATTCTAGTTCAGTTTCTCTTTAGCAGTTATCTTTTTTGCACAACTTGCATTTGGTACATTAGTATTTATTTATCGAGAAAAAGTTTGTTTGTTGTGTTTTCTTCTTCTCTATTTATTTTTCTTAATTATAATTTAGGTTAAAAATGAAGGTGAAAAACAATTAATGATTATGATACAAAGTTATCGTGATGATCCAGATTTACAGAATATGATCGATTGGATTCAACGTCATTGGCTTCATTGTTGTGGTGTAAATAATTATCGAAATTGGGAAAGTAATACTTATTTTAATTGTTCATCAAAACTTGTTGGAAGTATTGAAGCTTGTGGTGTACCATCTAGTTGTTGTCGATTAGAATATTTTCATGTAAAAAAACAAAATTTCTAATTATTAAAATAAAATAATTAATTTTTAGAATAATAAACAATGTGGATTTGGAACATTAGAACCATCGGCAGTAAGAATTTTTCATATAAAGAAAATTTTAAAAAAAGATATTTTCGTTTGTAGGTAACACAGATGATTTATACAGAAGGATGCCTTCCGAAAGCGTCACAATGGTTTGAAAGACATATTTTACCTGTAGCAATAGTCATTGTTATTCTTACTGTATTACAGGTAAATAAGAAATCTATGATCTAGTTACATATTTATTTGTTGTATTTTTCTTAGATTCTTAGCATTTGCTTTGCACAAAACCTTCGTAATGATATATTGGCTCAAAAAGCGAAATGGACATGGCATACACATCCAATGATGCATTATTATCGAAATTAGATTAAACATTATTGTTACTTTTCAGAAAATATTTGTTATTAGAAAAAGAGCAAGAGTATTGTAAATATGTATGTGTATGTGTCTTTCATTCTTCAGGAATATGTTTATATACTAGAAAGTGACTATAGATCTGTTAAAGCAATTGTCTAGAATAAAATTAAATTTACTATATTACAAATCTATTAATTTATTTTAGCTTGAATACAAATATTAATTCTAGTAAAAGTCTTTTTTCTAATTCTAATGATGTGAAATTGTATTTGATTTAAATTTCCATAATTCTGTTCGTAATTGTGCAGGTGCACTTTTATTAAACATTGCTGATTCTGGAATATGTGAAGTAGTTACATATATATAACCTTGTTTGTCTTCTGAAAATGTATCTGGCCATCGAAGACGTTTATCCATTAATTTAATTTCATATGTATTTGTCAATAAATTACGTATTTTAATTGAATTATCTTGTATTGAAGTAACATAAAGAAGGTTTGGTTCTTTTTGACTAATCCATAAACCATCGGCGGGACCATTTTCTCCAATGATAGTAAATTGTGAAGGAATTTCTCTATTGGAATCTATTGAGTGTAGAAAAGATGTTGAAATAGAATAAAGAGTTTTGCCTTGAACAGCTTGCCAATAGAGAATAGAACCATCAATAGAAAGAGCAATTCCATCAGCAGACATTTCAATACTACGACCATCAGATTGTCGAACAGGTTTTCCATTGTATTCAATAGTTCTATTTAATAATAAATATAAGAAAATATAGGAATCTATTTAACGTATCTTACATATCTTTATCGACTTGAGTTGTTGAATGTCCATGAAGAACTCGTTTAGCTGTTTCTTTATTCAAATCAACAACAACAATAGCACCTGTTGCACCTGAATCAGTAATATAAGCATATTTACCATCAGGAGAAAATCGAATATCGTTTAAATAAGATCCTTGAGGTGCAATTTCTTCATTGAATAGAATAACTCGTTTTACTTCATTTGTTATTAAATCGATTTCAACAAGTTTTGGTCCGCCTTTCACAATGAAACTAGTGGCTGGAGCAGCTGGATCAAGTACATAAAGACTATCTTTAAATACTACTACACTTTGAACACAAATGAAATACTTTGATGGATCTAATTCATTTTTACGAGTATTTCGCCATGAATTCCATTGTGAATTAGGTGGAAATGGTTTACTTGTGTTATATGTAAGAACTTCAGCTACTGAAACAGGAGAATCTTCTGTCCATCGAGGAAAATTAACAAATATTCGACCAGAAGCTGGATGAACACTAACACCTGTTACTTGATGATCAAAAATTGCAACTAATTCAAGTTCTGAATTTTGTTGATCGTGTCCATTAACTGAGATGAAACCAGTTAAGAGAAAAACATAGAGAATTAACATCATATAGAGAATAATATTTATTGAATGAACCCGATAGAGAATAAACATCTAATGAAAGTCACGCACGAACAATAAACACGTGTATACATATACAGAAAAAGTCGAAAGGTTATATTTTTATCTTTTCTTTACTAAATACACTTTGATTTAAAAATATAGTTTTACATATATTTATATATAGATTAAGCTATTGCTTGATTTGGAGCTTTTGTTAAAAGATATTCATCACTAAGTGTACCATCGGAAAATAAATTCAACGAACGACCTGATGTACTATCAAATATCCAATGTGTTACTTGAAGACCATCAAAATCATAAACTGGATTACTTTGATGATATTTAATAGGTTGTTTATTTTGAAATGCTTGTATAGGCCAACGACGACTATCACCACAGATATGTCGTAATGCAACTCTTTTAATTCCTAATTCTTTAACAATATGTAAATATTCTTCAACTTGATGAATATTATCTTCGGTTAATACACATGAAAGTTTAATTGGAACATTTGATGCTTCTTTTATAATTGTTTTTAAATTAGGCATTTGTTTAACACCATGAAGTTTACGATAAGTTTCAGGTTGAAAAGAATTTATGGACATTGTACATGAATCATACTGACGAAATGTTTTCATTTTTGGTATAGCTAATAAACCATTTGTATGTATTGATAGATGAACATTAGGTAAATCATGACGTAAACGTTCGATTAATTTATCTTCATATTTATAAAGTTGAGGATCTGTTCTTGTACCAGTTAAAATTATTTTGGATGTTTTTGATTGTTCTATTAATGAAATAAATTTATCAAGATTTTCAAGTTTTTCTTTACGTAAATTATTTGGGGTTTTTAATAACTGATGACCTATGCAAAATGGGCATTTCTGATTGCATGGTCCTGAAAAAAGTATATTACCGAATTCAAATGGTTTTGATGTATCTATACGAGCCATTGATGAAAATGAACGGCGAGTTTGATGTGCTGGCGATTGTTGAATTTGTTGTGAAGCAAGTATTGAAGTTGATAATGGAACTGTTGATGATACTGGTGGAGATGAACTTGGTAACATTGTTCGACGGCGAACTGGTGCCGCTGTATCAGGAATTGGTTGATATGGACTTTGACCTTCTTTTAATGCTTTAATAGGATCAACTAAAAATTGTTCACCACCTTGAAGATTTAAAATATGATTTTTAACAGCTGGTGAATAAAATAAAGCAACAACACCACCAAAACATTGTTTACCAAGACTTGTCATTTGTAAACGTTGTTCTTTTTTATCATGTATCATTAATCCATGATCAATAGCAAATTGCATTTCAGTTGGAAATAATTCTTGTAATGGTATTTTAAAACAATCTTCAAATGCTATAAGATCAATACCACCATAATAAAAACTAACTGATGCCATTTTAGCAATAGCAGCTTCTCGTGATAAATGATAAAGATCTTGTACTGGTATACGATTTAATTCAACACTACGAATATATTGTTGTAATTTTTTTGTTACCGCACCTAAATTATATGATAATGTATAATGACTAAATGATTGTGCACCAAGACCAATACCAATATAAGGTACAGCTTTTCTAACTCGTTTATCCAAATAATCTGAACAACCAGAATTATTTTGAACACGTGAATATGTATTTTTTCCTGTTAAACCAATATAACCAGATTGATTTAATAATTGTCTTGCTTGACCTTCTTGACGATTAACTTGATCAAGTTTAACACGATCAGCTAAATGTGCCATTGATGTACCTTTATATCTCATACGATATAATGTAACATGTTCAGGTTGAAGATCAATAGTATCTTGGACAGTTTTTAACCATGGATCATCGGCTCGTGATGCACGTAATGGAAATCCATACATTAAATCAATATTAAAACTTTTAAAACCAGCATTACGTATATTAGTTACTGCTTTAACAATATAATCTAATGATGCATTTGCATCTTCACGATTCATTTCTTTAGCTTGACGAAAATCTGTTGTTTGTAAACCCATAGATATACGACGAATACCCATATCATAATATGCTTTAATTTTTTCTGGTTCAGCTGCAGCTATTCGTGGCGTTGTTTCAATCGATACTTCAGTTGTATCCCAATTTGTTTGAAATTGTTTTTCAACACGTTCCATTAATTGTTGAACATGTTCTGTTTTAGCCATTGATGGTGTACCACCACCAATATCAAATCCAATTAATTTTTTATCTTTTGTATTTAATAAATTTGCATACATATCAAGTTCGGCGTAAAGTGCAGAAAAATAATTTGTTTGTATATCAATATTTTTGCCTTGTTTAGGATTCACAACTGTATATTCACAAAATTGACAACGTGTTTGACAAAATGGTATATGTGCATAAAGCATCATTTCTGGTAATGAACCGTATGCTCCATAATAAGTTGATTGAATATCTTCTTGATCACGAAGTCTTTTTATTCGATATGGTCGAATAGTAGTATTATGAGCAATTGGAAATGCTGTATTACATATATGATGATGTTTCATTCCTGCTCGAAAAACATCTTCAGCTGGATAATTTTTTTTATCATCTTCAGTTGATTGTTGCCATGTAAATGATGATGAAGTAGATAGATTGAATGCATGAGACTTAGATGGTAAAGCGGTTGTAGATTTAAGAAATCGATGCGAAAGACACTGCCGAGCTGATGATAACATTTTTTATTTTCTATTCAACGAATGCTTGTGAAATTATTTGAGAAAGACTATTTAATAGGGGTGCAGGCGCGTGACACGTCGTCATATTATTGCACAACCAGGCTTTTAATGACTAACATATGACAATATGAGTTATATTTCTCACAAATTATCGGAGAATGAAAAGAAAAGAACAGTCAGCTTCAGATAAATATTCGACAAAATTGCACAATATTTTCTAAAACAACATAATAATCTACATAGCTTCAATCGTGATTTATAATCTATACGTTCGCCTAATGTCGATAAATATGAAACAATATTTACATATTTGTTCCCATGGTTTTGGTTGAATGATTCTGTTACTATGACCTGTTAAAATATTGAAATATGGGTAGGCGAAATCTTATTTTATTAAGAATACATATTTATTAAAAGTAGTAAAATACAAGCGAATTGTTGACAAATTCAATAAATCATTTTAAGAGTTTTCTTTTAATTTTACTTATTTTGTCGATTGGTATCGCTATAGAAACAATTTTAGTTGTTTGTCATTATGAGTCATACAAGTGTTGTTAAAGCGCCCCGAAGAAAAGTTTTTTTTTGTGCTCCACTTTTACTTATTAGGTAAAAGGGTTGTAAATAAATATTGCATTTTATTATGCTTCTTTCCATATAAGGAATATAAGGGAAGTATGACTAATATTATGATTCTACGCATATATTTACGTCGAAAAAAAAATTTTTTTCTTCTCGAGATAATACAAACGCATAGAGATGCGTCTAAGATGAATCAACGAGTGTTTATAGCATTTATCATACTACAAATTCAAGTCAGTGTTTAATATAACAAAATTGAGACGATTCATTATATATATATATCGAATATTTACTATTGAAATCAAAAGCATATTTAATATCATCTAATGTATAAATAAATATATTAATCATTAAAGAAAAAACGTAGATTGATTTCGATAATAGTCTATATATATCATATGTGAACTCATTATTTTTTTTATTTTTAATATTTGCTTTTGTATGATTCTAACGATACTTTTAAGTAGACAAAATGAAATATTCTACTATTGCAATCTTTCTCCAAATATCATACTGTTTTTTTTGTGGCTTAACTGATTATAATACGTTGGAAAAAATAAGTATCCAATATATCAAAATCAATAGTGACGTATTCTATAAATGTCATTTAATTATATCGATAGAAGGATAAATGGTATGATTAATACTATTTAACTATCAATTCGTGTTTGAATTCGATCATATTCAATTAAAAATGCACCTGCTTCTAAGATCATAATATGTTTTCATAGAAGTATTTTGTATTAAATATTTCGTATCTGTCTATCTCTGAAATAGAATCATATTAAAACCCATTGTACACGGTAATAGCATAGATTAATACCAACTAGATTTATTATCAAAAAGGATTTATGTAAATGATAATAATTTCTTATAATATTTTTATTCCATCGATTTAATCTTTTTCAATATTATTCGATTTAATAACGAATAAAAATTGAAATGAAAGAAACAGTATATCTCTTTAAAGATCATTAATTTTGTAATGCTCCAATGGAAAAAAATATGTAACAAACTTATCGATCAAGTACTGAAATAATTATAAGCTTTGATATAATATATGTATGGTTTTATGTAGCTTATGTACAAAGAAATGAACATAATAACAAAAAAATAACAAACTGAAAACAATAAAAAAAACTATAAAACTAAGCATGCATCTTAACGATGTAACACTTTTAAAACTCTTTGTTGTTCGATATTAAAATCATCTTCATTTACTATTTAAACGTTTTTTTGGTTTGCTTTTTGATATTTTTCGAGAAGTAGATGTTGTACCATCTATATTAGCAACCATATCATTGAGAAAACTATTGGTTTGGATAGAATTTGAACTATTTGAAGTCATATTATCCATACCGATGTTTTGGATCTCTTCTAGAAAAATACAAATATAGATAAATATTATATATATTTAATAAAAATGGAATAAACATACGATCTATCGTATTCATATAAACATATTTTGAATGACGAAGTACCATATCTTTGAAATTAACAGTAATATTTGCTCTCACACGAGGTATTTGTGGTTGTAGACATGGAGGTAGTGTAAAATAAATAACATTACCAATAAGTATAATTTTTTTAATTTTTTGACGCCAAACATCGTTTTCTTCAGAGATAATAATTGATATATCACCTTTAGCAATACGACCTTTAAAAATGATAAATATCTTCTGTTCTTGATGCATCGGTCCATATTGTGGACCCATATGATCAATAGTAATATCACCATAGCCTATAAAACAAAAATATTCATTTCATACAATGAATAGAAAAATGATTCTTTTTCTTACTTTCTGTCATTATACAAGAATATTCTGCACTGTCCGTATCTCGTACAAAAGTATAACCATCCCGATAGAATCGTGTAAAACGAAGCATTGATTGATGAAGACTTTTTGTACGAATTAATTCTTTTGTAACAGTATCATTTAGTTTACTTTTAATTAGTTCAATCATAAAACTATGAAAAAAAGAAATATCGTTAAAAATTATCAAAAAAATATGTTTAATATTAAGCTTACCTTTTGAAGCCAGATAAGAAATCATCATTCGTTAAACGAAAATACAATATATTAGGATTATTTTGTTTAAAGATTAATGCCGATTCTTCAGTAGATTTGCTACTAGCTTTATTTTCAAGTGAGTAAGGATGTAGATTTTTGTGGATATCCATAAGAGCAACTTCGATTATATTCTGATTTGATTGAGCACCCCATTCTCGAGGTATCTATAACACAAACAAATTTTTTATGTTATGCCTGGATATTTTTGATCAATGTATTACATCAATTGTTGGATATTCTCGTTTAGCACCTTCTTTACAACGAATATAATGAGATGATTTTTTACTTTCATTGTATGTTCGTGGACGATATTTTGAACGTGGTTGACATGTTATTTGAATTTTCTTTGAGTTCATAGCATTTCCACTAGAAACTACACAGAATAAACAAGTTTAATATAATCAAAAGCACATAATTAAAAGATATACTTTGATGTGTAGGATATGGAAGATCTCTTTGCATTTGTGTACTGTTATACGTTCCATGTGTATTTACAACTAAAACAAAGTTTTCGTACTTTTATTGTTTATTTGAACCTATATATATACCTGATATATAATTAACTGGAGAAACAGTTATCGACTGATTTTGATGAACTAGGAAATAAATGAATCAGTTTTATTATTAGTAATAAAATATGAATGATATATAATTACCTTTTTTTAAAATATTTTCATTTTCATTTGGAAGAATTTGTGGAAGAATTTGTCCTACAATAGATAATATATAAAAAGTCATCAATTTTTCTAATAATAAATACTGTCAATATTTGTTGGTTTAGGTAGTAAATTGTCAGTTTGTGAAGATGTATAAATATTATTCGAATCTATAAGTAAATAAATAAAAATATAAAGTGTAAGGTAGAAAGAAGATTTTAAAATTACTTGGTAAAGATTGTTCTAAATCATGTCGAAGCATATTTATTCGCAATTGACTATTGTGTGAGATGATTATATTATGAGAACCTGTCATGTTTTCTGTAAGTTGAATGTTGTTATGTGATTCTGTATCAAAATCTGAAAAATGACAGACTCTATTTATGAATCAGAAGAAAATAATTTATATTATTGAGTCATGAAAGGTTTTATCCCAGGTATGACGAGGTTTTTGTTGATTCTATAGATATATATGTATGTAGCATCTGTTTTTTTCCCATCTACGTAATTGGACGAAATGGGTTACTTCCTTCATGATTCATGATAAGAAAACAAAGGTAAATATTTATTGTTTCAAGGGATGTATGACCTCTGAAAAGGTCAAAAAGTGATTAGACAAAAATTTGATTTTATCAACATTTTAAACTAAATCTTTTATTAGAAGGTATTTAAACTTACCGTCTAGTATACTTAACAAGTCAGGCTCAATGACAGATCCGTATTCTGAATGCAACTGAAGTTCATCAAGACTCTATAAGAATAAGTAGAGAAAGTAAATAAGTTTTACTTTTTATTTGATCTTACTAGTTGAGAAGAACCATTAGAAGTGTTTATGTATGACATTGATAATGAATGTTGTTGATTTGATATATAAATTGTTTCGAATATTTTCTAAGAATTAAATCTGAAATATAATAAGTCTTTCTTTTTCTTAAATCATAGTCAAGTAATGGATTGTAGGATGAAAAATAACTTTTTTTATTACTCAATCGCTTCATATATTCATTAATAGAAGAAATATATATTTTCATGAATCATTATTACAAAGAAAATTCCAATAAAAAAAGGGAAAAAAACATTTCTTTTATTCTTTTCTTCTGTTAATATGAATTGTAATAAAATAGTTTAAAAACAAATTCATTAACGAGTAAAGCTTTTATTCTTCTATTATATGGCAATACTATTCTTAAGCAAATAGCTTCTAAATGCTAAAATTGAATATACTTACGATTTATCGAAGCTACTATACCTTTTAGAATAATTTTACATAATTGAAGCACAATATCTACCGTATATTTTGTCATCTCTTTTTTTTTCTTTTCTTCTATCATATTATGCATATCACATTATTTTTCATTTATACGTAATTCTTCATTTCTGTCGTCTATTGGATTATACCCATACTTTTATGTTTAATTATTAGTAACTGGATTTTTCTATGATCTGTTTGGCAATTTCCAAGTAAATACGCATATTATGACTAACTATTCTAAAGACGTATTTTTGTTGAATAAATGAATAGTGCAGAGGAAAAATACGGACCTCGATATAAATACGTCATTACATATATATTGTATGTATGAAATAATATCTATTGTTAACATTAAACACAGCGCGTTGTCTATCAGTGATTTATACTACCTTGTAAGGTCGTAGTTCACATGATATATGATAAAGATAAAATAGAAATCATTTCGAAAAATAATATTGTATTGACAGATTTTATTCGATGAAAACAAACATGTTTGATAGAAAAATCTTGTTCAGTGTACATATAAATATTTTAGTTATTATAAAACAATACTGATCGTTATCTGAAATAGATATTATGCAAGTTATATAAAGCTTCTTTTTTTCTTATTCATACAATCAAAACTTTATTAATATCTTCAATTGTTCTCAACTGCGTCGTTAGATTATTTGCATCAATTCAATAGATAAATTATTATTCTTATGAATTATTAGCTTATTAAATATATTGCTAACAATAAAAAAATGAGTAAATTATGCTAATTTTGTTCAATCTATTCCAACTAATAGGAATTATGTTTATCTGGTTAGAGTAATCATTCAAAAAAATAACCAATCTATTGTTTATATGTATATATTTTATCAGTATGATTCATTTTTGATAAACTGTACGGTCATTCAGGTAAAGTTGAAATCTTAATCGTGACTACCATTTTATTCAAGTAGAATCGAAATTGCATTACTTCCCCCAGTTGAATCATAGTAGTCTTCGTTGCCGAACTATCTGAGATTCATCACTATCTATTATTTAACTTGAATATATAAGTTTTAGTTATTTCGATTAATCTTAAGAAACTATTAAATAAATTCCTTTTGAGTCCTATCAATAATATACTAGTAAACCATAGTATGTGTTATGTCTTTCATCATGTTCAGCTACAGCTAATAAAAATATCTCTATCATTTATATGATTTTTCTTTCTCTTCTCTATATATATCATTAGTCATACATATTGGATTTCTCCATTCCCACAGATAGGTATATACAATGGTTTTTTCCTCTTCTCTTCCTTCTATATCTATATATGTTTGTTGGATTTTTCTCTTATCATCTTTTCATTTTGATTACTTTTCCTATTACTTAAAGGATATTTTTATCGCATGGATTTCTCCTTCATGCTATTGTCATATATATATATAGCTGTTATATTTTTGCACGAGGTATATGATATAGCAATGGATACAAGTGGATTTAAAGTCTTACAATATGCAACTATATACAGTAGCAATTCAATATATAGGCAGCCATCAAATTTTACCCATAAAGTCGTCGTCTATGATATGTATAAATATGATCGTCAAATATCGATTGGATCTATGGTAAAGTGCGATGTAGAAACAATTTGTATTTGACAGAAGACGATTATAATGATACTGTTATCATTTCGTAAGTGTCTCCAATATAATAATTGTAATCGATCATTCGAGTTATTTGATATAAATCTAAATGAAGCACAAAAAAACATTTGTTGAGTCATAACCACTACTCGATTTATCTCTATCTCTCCATATATATATATAATGGAAAAAAATTTATATTTAACTTTTTTTTAGCTTTCACATTCGTTTTCATTTAATACTACTATACCTTATTTATTATTATTTAAAATACTCATTTAATTTCTATAACCATGTGTTCGTTGTCTATGTAGTGTAGAAACATTGATACGGATATTCCAAGATTTTAATACATATATATATATGATATGATATGAGGATGTATATCCCGAAAATTCGAAGTAAAGTGACAAAGATAGAAAATCCTAAAACTTATTAGCGAATCTGCTCTAAAACTGAAATAAGGACTCTACAGAATTTGTTCAACTTTGATTAGGCTCGTACTGAATATCCTACAATAAATTTATCTCACTATTTTAATGATATTTACTTGAATATGCTGTTTTCCAACTAGATCAGTTTTTTATGTATGATTAAATCATCTATCTTTCGTTTTAGGTATGAACTTTGTATAGTTAAATAAAATACAGAATAATAATAATATATCTAATTGAATCCTTGATAAAATCTTTCATTTTTATACAATATTTTATTGTTTTTTCTTTCTTTTATTAGTCCATAGACAAACAAAAACGCAAAACAATAAAAAAGATATATATATATAAAGAACATGAAAAACAGAATAAAGTTCATAGCTCTTTTAGAGAGTTTTAAACTAAGTTCTATGTGAAACATCAACATGCAAAAAGCAAGAACATGTATGTACAGCACGTCAAAATTGTTAAACAAACAGGTGATGAATATATAAATATGATTGTTTTAAACTTAATATCCAGAGTAAAATATGACCAGTAGAATTGTTTTAAGATAATAGCAAATTTTTATTTTTGTAGACGTTTTGTAGATTTATTTGTTGATGTTTTTTGTGTACGTGAGTTAGAAAGTGCGTTAGAATGAAATAAGAAATCGAAAGGTTCGAATTTTGGCATTCCTGCTACTGATGATGATGACGATGATGATGATGATGATGATGATGATAATGATAATGATGAAGTAGTAGTTGGAGGTGAATCATCTAAACTAAGTTCAGCTAATTCTCCTATAAATAAAATAATTCGAAAGATGATTTTAAAAAGAAACATTTACATACGATCTAATGATCCTTTATATAAATAAGGCGATTGAGTTAATTCTTCTCCTTTATGTACTATTATGATATTTGCTTTTGCTGTTTCATAGCCTGGATATGGAAAAGGTGGCATTTGAAAATAAATAACCTTTCCATTTTTAGTAAAATTTTCCACAGGATAATTCCAATTAAAATAAGGGACATTTACTTCAATTTTTATATCATTTTTCAAGACTTGACCTTTTAGAACCATATATACCATTTCTAATCCACTCATTGGTCCATATCGTGGACCCATATGTTCAATATCAACATCACCATAAGCTAAAATATTTATTAAATTTCTATTCCAATTATAAACTAATTTATCTTACCTTCAGTCATAATATTAGAATATACTACACTTCCTTCATCACGTTGATATTCGCCTTTTCCGACTTGAAAAATGCGTGTCAGACGTAGCATTGAACTTTCAAGTTGTCGTGAACGAATTAACTCTTTTGTTATAACATCACTTTGTTTACCTTTAATTAATTCAATCATCAATCTATCATAAATAAAAATATGTCAAATTGAAGTTTTCAGAAACAAAATATATACATACGTTTTATATCCATTTCGATAATCATCATTTGTTAAACGAAAATATAAAACATTTGGTTCATGTTGTTTAAAGATCAATGTATTCTCTTCAAATGTTGCTGAACAATCTTTATTATGGAGTGTATATGGATGTGGTTGTTGATCGATGCCTACCAAAGTAACTTCAATAAGATTTATATCAGCTTGGAAAGCCCAATCTGGATGCATCTAATAAGAAACAAAATAAAAATGATTCTTAATCATATAATATAATGTAATTAAATAATATACCATAATTGTTGGATATCCTGGTGTAATACCTTCTTCACATCGAATATAATGTGCTGAAATTTTACTTTCATTTTGTGTTCGTGGACGATATTTTGCACGTGGTTGCTCTTTTATCTGAATTGGTTTTGTTTCTGCAATATCATATTCAAGAGCTAATACGAAAATCAAAAATTATCTTAATGAACAATTAAAAAGAATATATCTACTTTGTTGTTGATATGCTAAATCACTTTGTAATTGTGTAACACAAGGTTGACAATCACCAGATTCTAGAAGAATTAAATATAAATTTAAACATATTTTAGATATAAACATACGCATATAATATTCAATAGGAGCAACAGTTGTTGATCGTTGTTGAAGTTCTATAGGAAAAAAATTAATTATTGAATATTATATAAAAAAAACAATAATGAATGTACTTTTATTCTTTTTAGGTTTTGATGCCATTCGATATATTTCCTCTTGTCTATTTAAATAAGCTTGTGTACTAAGTACAGCTGAAATGAAAGATAATAAATAATCAATATATTAAATTTATATATAATATGACTTACTTTCATTAGCTTGTGGTTCTGCTGGTGAGCTACCAATTCGAACAGACACTGGTGATGAATATACTAAAATAGAGTGAATGTTAAATTTAATGAAAAATAATTGAAAACTAGGATAATATACTTGATTGTGGTTGATAAAATCTTGAACTATCATCATGTTCTATGAAACTACTTTGTTGTGATTGTTCAAGACTTGTATTTTCATAATGTTCTATGAAAGTACTTTGTTGTGATGGTTCACCGATATTATATGAATCGATTAATTGGCTTATTTCATCTCTATCGATTGATTCTCCAGAGGGTTCATTCAAGTTTAATGTTAAAAAATTAATTTCTATGAAAAATAATAAAATAACAAAATGAATTAGTTTTTATCAGCAAGGTTAAGTGTTTTATTTATTCTTTCTCTCATGTGACTTGTTCTACACAGATTAGATATATTTAGCTACAATATCAAAGTGCGCATTAAAATTGTAAATATGAATGTATGATATATTAAAGCTTACGTTCATTATCGGTTGGATTAATGAGATCATCGATATTAATATTTTCATCAATATGATTGTTTTGATTGAGTGGTATCGGAATATAATCATGAAGTAGATTATTTGAAAACAAGTCAAGATTTGATAATAACTATAAAATATTAAAAATATTAATTAATTCAGTTGTTTATCTTTGTATCGATTATACGTTATTCACGGCATCATCACTGGGAAGATCTGATGCTGAAAATGGTTGCTGTTGATCATTCGAACTTGTATCTTCAAATGAAAAATCAAGGATCTCGTCCATACTTGCTGATAGTAGATTTTATTTAATAAATCTGAAAATTAGATGTTCTTTAGTTTATCTTACATGGTTAAAACTAAGTATACAATCGCTATATATATATAAAGAATAAATACATATTTCTCTCATGTTGATTCTTATTTCTATGAAAAACACTGCCGACCTCTTGTGCATGTCTACGCTTTATAACATACCAAAACAAAAAATAAGAATGACGAGGTATTCTTTGCTTAAATACTATTGGAGCCTTTATAATTTTTCTTTTTCTTCTTTATCAGTTCGTCTGACTTTTTGTAGAAATAAAGAAAAAAACAAAGTTGTCCTCTTTCTCCTCTCTCTGTTTTGCCAAAAATATATTAAAAAAACGCACTGCTCAGACTGTTTTCATGTCTGAAATATGGTAAAAAAACCATCAAAATAAATTTTTTTGTAAGAAAAGAACGCCTCCGTGTCTATGCTATAATGTCAATCAAAAAGGCAAACTACCAATTATATTAAAACTCGATGATCGATTTATTATATATGAATCAATAAGTCTACATAGACATGTTCTAAAAAAACAAAAATAAAAATCATATATCATTTTCCAATATAACCGTATTATTATTGACGCATAATACACGTAATAAAGTAAATATGAAAAAAGTTTCACTTTATTTAATCAATAAAAAAATTCACATAACTTTATTTATAGAAAAATACTCTATATTAAAAAAAAATTCACATTTAAAATATCGAATATAAATATCACTGGTTTTTATATCATTAAAAGCCGAAAGATGAATATAAATTTAAAAGAAACAATCTGAGTTCTATATCGGAAGAATTCGATTGATTTCGCATTTTGTTTTTCTTCGAAAAGAAATAGATAAATCCATTGTATATATATGTATATATATTCATAGTATGAAAAAAGAATATCATCGATGTATGGATTGAAAAGATGATGAAAAAAGTGTTTCAATAGCAGAATTGAATGTTAAAATATAAAAAATTCGAAGTGGCATTGTAGGAGAAATTAATAAATCAACCATTCGATGGTAATCTGATGGAGACTAAAAAGAATATATACAGAAAGAAATTATGAACAAATAATCATATTTATTATTTACATCAAATTTAATTTTATATAATTGCCATAGTGTTGCACCAGTAAAATTTTTTAACGCATTTTCAAAACTAAATTTTTATAAAAAAAAAATATTCATATTTATATAGAAAAGGTAAATATTAATTTTACATTTGAAGTTTTTCTCGATTTAACCATTCAATAACATCATCGGCAGACCATTCCTGGACATTATGATAATGAAAGTATGTACTACTCATTGTTGTAGTTATCTGATTGTTTGTAGGAATTGCAACTAAAGAAAATGTTCTTTTTTTTTAAAAACAAAACTATTATATTATTTACCGGTTCGATCATTTTCATTAGCACCTAACGAACTCCGAACAGCTTCAATTTCTCGTACTAGTAAATTAAATGCTTCATCAAATGGAAGTTGAGAAAAATCAATATGAAGTTTAGCACCATTTATTATACCAAGCCATCCTTGTGCTTTATAACCTGCTTGCATTAACATAGGTATTGATGCTTTATTTCGTTCAACAGAATATTCAGCTTCTATAACCAAAAAACAAACAAAAATATTTAAAAATAAAAGTATGAATATATTTACCTAGTCGACAATAACGACTGTCATAGTATTGTTCATTAATTGCCATTAAAACAACAAAAGAATTTTCAACAGCTGATGCCATCGATCCAAAAATATTACCAGATATATTATCTTCATCAATCCAAATGATATAATTACGATCCTAATGTATATATATATGATAAACGAAATATTAGAACTAAGAAAAAAGTATTTTACTTTCAAATGTTTAGAAATTCTTGAACATACAGCTCTCGTTGAATGATTATAGCTTATCATAATATGTCCAAGATTTTTATTATCTTTTTTTTCTATTCCAGTAAATTCTAATGATATGGGTGTTTTATCTGTTAATGCTTCTTTGATGATTGATATGTCTAATTAAATGAAAAAAATATTAATTTATCTTTTAGAATTGTTTTATTGCATATTTATTATACCATCGTCTTCATCTTTATATGCTACACATAGACTACGACTATAATTAAACACTGGTCGTTCTAGACATTCGTCCATTAGTATTGTTTCAGTATCTGACGTTACAGAGGAAAAACTCTCTTCGATTAAACCAGTTTCTTGTACTACTGAAAGTGTATGAGTATCATGTTCTTCTGATGCTTGTAGATGAAGAGAATCTATCGTATAAGAAAAAATAAAATTTAATTTCTTTTCTAATATCAAAACAAACAAACTAACCATCAATAGTATGATTAACTGTAGTTATTTGTATATGGGAAGAATCATTACCTAAATTGTTTGAATATTAAATTTAAATGTTTAGATTATAAATAAAAATAATAAATATTTACTATCATCAGTAGCTTCTGTTGGTTGTTGATCTTGTATATCTGATTCATTTTCACCTAAAGAAAAACAAATATTTTGAAAAGTTCAAATCATTTTAGGTTTTTTTTCTCAGAAATTTGATAACTTATTAAGATCAAATAATGGTAGTCAAGATGCATGTCTATAGCTATTATCTTGTTTTTATTGTCTAGATTTTCTGAAAGATAAGTGTTTCAAAGAGATAAAATTGTTGAATCATCAACTGAACTAATGATATAATAATTCTATTTACTTGATTGGCAAGAAAGATTGGCAACTTTTTGTAATTCTGTTGTTAAATGCGACATTTGTTGTTGATACTCTTTTTGTGAAAAAGAACACTATTACAATAAGTAAAAACATTTTATCAATATAAAATAAACAAAACAACTTACTTCTAAATCAAAATAATCCGATGTATTTGAGTCGCTGATATGTGGTGTTAATGATGGTGTCATAAAAACTTTAAAAAAGAAAAAGAAGAAATAGTTTTTTTTCAATCTATCAAAAGTAAATATAATCAAACATACGTATCCGGTCAACATCAGCATCGTCCATTGAAAGTAGATTCATAAGTGTAAAATAGATGAAAATTTAAATATATATTTGCCAACCCTATACAAAGGGTGGAGGGTTTATGTTCTGAAATAATCAACATACAATTATATATATATATACATTGTTATTTTCACATATACTGTATGTAAAAACGACAAGAATGTTTTATCTCTTCTTTCCTTACATCACCATCGAATCAAACATAAAATAAATATACGTGTAAGCCAACCAAAAGTAATCAATGGATAGTGAATTTTATCGTAGATTACATCTTTTTGCTTGGAAAGAAAAAAAAAGAATATGCTAGATCGTTTATAGTTTATTGTCTGGCAATTGAGATTTGCTCCTTTTTATTTCAAAACTAAAATACATTTAGATATGGAATTTATTTTCAATGCATGCAATCATTATTCCGCAGGAACCATTAATGCATGATTTAAAATGTATGAATAGAAATATATAAGAAAAATAAACAGTAGACTTTCATCATCGATAGAAATGTAGTTGCACGTGCAAGCACTTGTTGCTGTGTCTGAATCATTTTTCGTTGCAATCTAGATTCAGCTGGCAACCAATATGCTACAGGTATGATAAGTGACACCTATGACAACTATTATTTGTTTCCAGTACGTATGTTTCGGACATCTTATAAATGTAAAAAAAAGAAGCTATATATATACAGATAGATTATAAGGTTCGCAGTAACCTAGTGCTTGTTATTTTGCAAAAAGAAAGGTGTACTATTCGTCTGGATGTGAATGACGTCTTTTAAGAAAAAAACATCGAATTTTTATTTAATGAATAGAACGAAATAGAAATAAAAAGACTATAGGTGGATATATATTTGTTTAGTTTCTTGCTTAACGATAAATATAAGGTTAAAAAAAAAGAAGCCAATTAACGAGCAGAAAAAAAAACATAACAAAAAAAAAGAAAATCATATGGATTGGAATGACATATAATAAAAAAGACAAAAACGCACCAAGTGAAGTTTATTAGTCACTGTTTTTTTTATCATTATAAATAAGAATAACAATGAAAACTTTAAATAATTTTTTGTGTCATGTTTGATATTTTATGTTAAAAATAAAAAGATAGAAGAAGAAAGAGATTCACAATTACCAAGAGTTAATAATTTTTTAAAGAAACAAAACATTGCGCATATGATAAAATCAATATAGTCTATTTTAAATTTTAAATCAAAATCTTCGGTTCTGAAACACTTTCACTAATAGCTTTATGCGGTAATATAATACCTCCATTGATAAATAATTCATCTTGCACAGATACATCAAGTCCAAGTACACTTGTATTTTCCATACGAACCTAAAGAAAAAAGTTTATATTCAAATAATTATATCATACTAGATTATTTACCCATTGACCTATATTGCATCTCCAACCAATAATACAATTTGCAATCCATGAATGACTTTTAACCAGTGAATCGGCAAGTATTGTACAGTTTTTTAAACATACTCCATCTTGTATAATAACTCGTGGGCCGATAACGACATTTGGGCCTATACGACATCGTTCACCAATTTTAGCTGTAGGATCCTTTTATATAGAAAACAAAATAAGAAATTTTATATTTACTTGATTTAAAAAAACAAAGAACTAATAAATATAATCTTACCACTAAAACATTGCCTACTGTACCATTATCGCGCGATAATCGATCTGGCATAGAAGATCGAGCATAGTTAAGATATAAACCCATTCCAGTTAAATAATCTTTTGGTTGACCAACATCCATCCAAAAACCTGTAGAAATATAATCATATATATATACATTAAATTTCATTAAATATTTTACCTTTAAGCTCAAATGCATATAATTGTTTATCACTAGCCATAGCAGGAAAAATTTCTTTTTCAATTGATGTTGGTCGTAACTAAATTCATTAGATAAGAATTGCAATAGAAAATTTTCAATAATTTACTTCAATTCTATTGAGTATTGCTGGATTGAATATGTAAAGACCAGCATTAATTTTATTCGAAACATATTCACGTGGTTTTTCAACAAATCGATCAATTTTACCAGTATTTTGTTCATAGACAACAACACCATATTTCGATGGTTCATCAACTTTTGTAACCTTTTGAGGATAGAAGAATATTCAATATATAGATCTATCATTTAATAGACATACCACAATAGTTCCTTCACAATTATGTTCTTTATGAAACTTAATCATATCATTAAATGGGAATTCACATATCACATCTGAATTGAGCACAAAAAATGGCTCATTTTCTACTTGAAGGTGATCACGTGCTAATGCCAATGGACCAGCTAAAAGAAACTATGATATAGAAATTAATAATCTTATGATAAAAAAACTCGCACCTGTTCCTAAAGGTTCAGTTTCTTGCGAAATTGTTATTTTAATACCCAATCGTTTAGCTTCAACTTCCATTTCACGTTGTAGCATATCAGATAAGTAACTAACAGCTAAAATAACATGTGTGACACCAACCTAATTAATTAAAATAAAATTTATATTTTTTTTATCTTAATAAATAATAAAGAATATATATACTTCAGCTAATGCTTCAATTTGATGGAGAACCATTGGCTTATTACAAAATTCTACCAATGGTTTTGGTTTTGTAAGTGTCAAAGGACGTAAACGTGTTCCATAGCCGCCGACAAGAATGAGTGCTTTCATTTTTCTTTGTTTATCCAAATGTTCGTAATGAAATAACTTTTTTTTTGTTTTTTTTAACTAGAACAAGACATATTACATTTCATACTTTTTAGATTTTTTCTTAAATATATTGAAAAGAAGAAAAGGACGGAAGCCGAGATAAAAAGGGAAAATAAGTATTAATATGTTTAAAATTAACAAACTCTGTGCTTATATATATATATATATAAATAGGTATATATGTATATACTCGAAATGTGTAATAAAATGCTCGAATACAAAAAGAAGAAAAAAAAAGAAGAAGAATGCTGATTGATTGTAAATGATCAAGAGAAATAAAATGAAAATTACCAATAAACCATCCTATATATATATAAATATGTATATATATGTCTTCAGTCTGACATAAGAAAATAAATAGATATTCATCCTACTGTTCAAAGCAAAAGAAGCAAAAAAAAACAAGATCACAAATAATTTAAAAAAACTGAATTATTATTTGTCTTTTGTATAATTTTCATTTGGTTTGACACTGTCAATAACACGACCAGTTGTTGAATCTACAACTTGTTCAATACGTGCTTTACAAAAAAAACATTCATTACTTGTCAAGAAATGCGTATTAATACATGATCTAAATATAGAAAATTTCCAAACAGAAAAAATTATTATCAATTAATATAAGATGACTTACAAACAAGTTTGATGTTTACATGGACGAAATTCTACTTGTATTTGATGTGAATAACATATAATACACATTGAGTCATCATTATCATCTGTTTTTGTCGTTATTTTAGCTAATTTTTGAAATGTATCATTTACTTTATGATAGAATTCATCAAGTTCATTAGCTTCTGATCGATTTATTTCTCGTTGTGATATAAGAGTAAAATGACTTGATGAGTCTGATTTGGATGTATCAGTATCAGAACCATAGATAAGTCGATGTAAACTAGGTAAATCAAGATCAGCTTCACTGTAAATAGCACGACATACACGTAATGATCTATTTAAAAACAAAATTATATTTTTATTTTTTTTTCATTGTATTTAGTAAATGTCATACGTTTCTGTGCTTGTTCGATTAATTAAATGTATCAATATGCCACATACTGCGGAGAACATTGGATATGGATGAATATTGTCTAATACTATAAGAATAACAAAATTTATTTTATAAATGAACATAGAATATTAATTTATCAGAAGAAAATTTTTGAATTCAACATCACTCGAAGGATGACTAAGAAATTTTGCTATGTAAAACATCCAGTCTTTACCAGTCACCCCAGTCCTTTTTACTTCCTGTCTGTTTTATTCAAGTTTAACAATAGCGTTATATAGTTTGATCGATAGTGAGTTTACATGACTTAGAGGACTGGTAAAGATTGAATGTTTTATATAGCAAAAATTACTCGTCTTTGTTATCGATTTTATAGGACTGATGCATGCCTAAATTCGACTTATGAGTTAATTTCCTTTTCTGATCGACTTCTATCTATCTAGATAAACTCTGTCTGCATTAAGCTGTGACCAAGCATGTGTGAAATTTTCGTCTGGCCTTATTTTTAACTGTTTTCTGTATATTTGATGAATGAAGCGAAAACTGATGTCTTCATTCAAAATTGAATTATTCGCTTATTGAATTTAGTTGTTAATGAATTTTTCTATTGTTATTAATTCACAATATTTTGCTAATAAAAAATAGGATCCTAATACTGAGTTAATAGATATAAATATTGAAATAGAAATTCTGCAATAAAAATGAAGCAGTATAATGAACTATATCTGTAATCAATATTACTAATCTATTATGTAACTTAAATAAAACAAAATAAATAAACATATGTTATGTATACTAAACTAAATCGAATACTTATTATTATTATTAACTTAAATAAATAACAATAATAATACTATATCGAATTAATACGTCATATGAGACGAGAAAAACAAGTCGTAGGCTTCATTCGATTCTACAAAATCTCAAAAAAACAAATACAGTAACAATGAAAAAATGAATCTTATACTGAAACATATCTTAAAATATTATCAATTGGTCATTTTCATTATCGATATTAACTCTTTATAAAGAAAAGCTTTCTGCGCACAACTGTACATATGAAAGTCTAAATATCATAACAATTTCTTTTCTTTTTGTATTATTTTTCTTACCGGACATCTTCAATCGTTCAATTTCTTCTAAAACATAATTTTTCGTTACTAAACGATTAATTATTTGACTAAGTAACTAAAAACAAACATCGAACAATAAATAATTTATATAAATTATAATCTAATACTTGAAGAAGACGTATAAGTAACATTTCTGATTTTGGTAAATGTTTATCCAGCATAATATTCGGTGCAACGCATATTATCATTTCAATAGTTCGTAAAAGACTAACAGTTACATCAAAACAAGTTGAACATATTTTCATTTGTCGATGTTCAATAGTTGGCATGTAACGCGTTTTTGTTGGTACTAACTAAAATATAATAAAATTATTTTAGATTTATGTTATTTTCTGCTTTGTTTTAAATATTCTACTTCTTTTAATAATCCCATAAATTCTGAAAAAGCCCAATTCAATTGTCCTAATAAACTATTAAGAAATACAATAGCATCATCAATATTTCTTAGTAAATATCGTCCAATTTCCTGTTGATATTTAATTGATGGTGCTGGATCTTTAAAGAAATCGAAAACAAAAATTTATTTATTTATTTTTAGTTTAATATTACCCTGAATTCGATCTTTTCTTAAACTTTGTAGAAATTTCGATGGATAAACATGTGAATAACGAAAACCAAAACCACAGCCTTTCCAAAATCGTACCAATATTAAATTAGTCATTGCCCATGGACGATTCGTATAAGGTGTCAGTAAAGCACGAATTAATACTGTTCGATTAAATTCACGCATATTTTCTAATGCTCGTAATGAACCCGAATAAAAACAAAATGCACTTAATGATTGAATTATATTATCACGAACATCTATTTTAAAAATAAATCAAATAGGAAAATACAAAAAAACCCTAGATGAATGAATATTTACCTGTATTAACTATTCGAGTATCTTGCAAATGATTGGCTATAAATTGTACAAAATCTGTTGCAATTTCTCGACTAATTGCTGAATCTATTATATATAGAGAGAAAAAAATAGGTATTATTCGAATTTTTTTTCTTTTCATTACCTTCTAGAGGATAATAAACATTAAGAGCAGTGAATGTATTCAAATAAATATCATTTAAATATATTTCTGGTACAAAACTAAATAAATTTCCAGCTTCACATGCTAGTTGAAGAGTTCGATGAACAGAACGATGTAATATGACAATATCACGTCGTTTTTCCTATTAAAAAAAACAACTATTGATTTTAAAAAATATATGAAATAAAACTAATTGACTTGTGAAAAAACAT
>CAJNOI010000726.1:0-28341 GCA_905250115.1 Adineta steineri
ATTGGTTGTTGAGAAAACGAAAGATTGGGTTTAATATGATAACTAAGGATATAATCAAGTGATAAAGCAAAACCTTCTGTAGTAAACTGACATCTTAAACCATAATAGCAATCAGAACATACGCATAATGCTTCAACAGGACATTTAGGATTATCTTGGAAACATCGACCATTATTTTCACAATAATTATGACCTTGACAGTCATATGTCAACGAATGATTAAAGATAAAACAATTTGAAAATCGATCAAGATCACATAAACACATGTATGTTTCATCATAAAAACACATTAATTGTTTATATTGTCGACATAAAAGTGGATAATATTTAATACGATGAAGATAAGAATAAGATTTCAAAGTAGAATTCATTAGTTCATGTATTGAAACACATTGTTGATTTAATGATAATTTTATTTGAATCTGATTTAATTTTTGAATAGTTTCTTGTTTAATAATTAAATAATAATCGCTTTTTAAAAGTTCAATAAAAAGAATATGAAATTGTTGTTTTACGTGAATTTGTATTGTATTTTCTCCATATTTAATCTTCTTTATTTCTGTTATATGTTGATGTTCTGAATGATCAAATGCTTTAATAAAATGAATAAATACAATTGAAACTTGTTGTATCATATCTTCATTTAATTCAATATAAATTCCGTCTTCAATTTGATTTTCACATTGTTTTCCATAGAAATTTTCTTTACATAAACACGTAAAATCATTTATGTTGATACGATCATCGACTGGTATACATACTCCATTATTTTTGCATGAATTATTTAAGGATTGACAAACTGAGCGTGTTAAGGAACAGTTTCGACCAAATTTCTTCATTGAACATAGACAAATAGATGAAGTTAGACAAAATGAATCTGATGAACAAGAACAAGAATGTTGAATATTACAATGACGACCCGAATAACCTTGATCACATTGACAAAAATACGAAGAATTTTTATTAATATATTTCATACATCGACCATGTTTTCCACAAGATAAACTGCATGATGATTCGAATTGTTGTTGTGTATTAGTTGGAATAAATAATTGTGTAGCAATTCGATTAACAGGTAAAAACTGAAAAGGAATTAATAAATGCCAACTTGCCCAATATGTTAATGTAATTTTATTAAAGATATCAATACGTATTGAATAATTACTTGAAAGATTTTTCGGTCGATGAGGATAAAGTAAATATAAATTAAATTTCTTTTGACAATCACGTTTAGGTACGTATGTAATTTGTTCATGATACGGATAAATTGTTTCTTGATCATCGATAAGCATGATTACCAGTTGAAAAGAATGTATATTATCTGTAATTGTACGATATATCAATTGAAGTGTTAAACTAATACGTTGATTTTGTAAATGACATCGATGACCAAAGTATGATGGCGGACAAAGACATTTTTTTGTATGACTGTTTTTGAATAGAAGAGGAATTCCTCGATTACAATACCAATCTCGTTTAACATTTTGCATCGGAGTACTTATATTCACATCGACTTGAGGTGGTTGTGGAACCGAAGAATTAATAGAAGTGGATGGAAAATAGTTCAATCGAAATGTTTGGAGAAATTGTTTCGGTTCTCTTTTAAATTCAGTTAGACCTGTGAGTTTGCATAAGCCAAAATTAACTTGTAGAGAAGTGGGAATTTTAAACGCTGGAGGTATTTTGGTTTGTATAAAGCAATTATCATCATGAACTATTGATGAGATCAATTGACGATTGATTAGGTGTTCTGAAGTAATACATTTTGTTTCGTTCCATAAAAAGCTATTTGTTGAATTAATATATGTTGTATTAGGAAAATAGACACGACGATGGCCAACCTTGTCAGATATGAAAATTTGATCCATTAAATGGAGATATAGCACACAGAGACTGCGAATGTTATCATATATACATAGGTGTTCGTTTAATGGACATTTTGAATTTGGACAATTTAGCTCATCGACACCATTCAAACAATGCCAAGCGTTATCACATCGAAAGTATGAATTATTACATGGCCACCATTCACAATTAGTCTCGTCCGTATGATTGAGTGTGTCCTTTAACAATAAATCAGTTTCTCCATCACAAAATATTGCGAAAGGTACAGTATTACTTCGAATATCTCGTCGATTTGCTGGCCATTCATCATCTCCATATTCGCAATCCTTTATTCCATTTTCAATAGCAACTAGCGATAAACATTTTTCCGGATTAGAAGTACATATAAAGCGTTTCGAATCATTTAATTGACAAGCAGGAAATAATTCGTCTTCTTTGTAATAACAATCACCATAACCATCAACTAATCGATGTTTTGAAATGCATTTTAATGAACGTGAACAATGAAATAAGGATGAGTGTGAACATGCTTTATCTGTACCAATTGTTAAACAACGTTGACCAAGATCGATTAAAATCTCGTCTAACTGAAACCAAACCATTAATGTTATATTTATTAGGTTATTCATTTTACAACATGTGAGTCCGTTATGCATACCAATATCTATCGAACAATATACTAATCCAGGACAACGACTTGCGTTAAAACAGATTAAATCAGGCGTGATATTATACTTAAATACATCGACTGATCGATTTGTTAAATAAACAAATTGAAACAAGCCATATATAAGTGGAGATTTGGGTAATACAAGCCATTCCGATTGACAATGATTACCAAGAAATTCGCAAGGAATATGGCTTGTGTCTTCATATCCGAAATCAAGAATAGTATAAAAACGAAGTGAACAGTAGATTGCTTGTCTACAGGACACGTCTGAAATATGATCTAACGAAGACAAATCATTAAAAAACATATGATAATATCGATTATAAGCGCAGATTTGAGTGTTTTCTGTTGTAGACTCTGTCCAAACCGAAGCACTGGTAAAACCATAAATACGACATGGAAATAACACAATAGGACGTCGATCATTGAGCTCCTCACACTGAAATGTTGATATAAGTGTGCATAGATAGTCAGTTACGTATCTGGAGTATTTTATCGGATAGACTTCATCTGAACCATCAAGACAATCAGTACTTGCTTTTCCATCACGAAGAAATGCGGACGAAATACACTGACCACCGAAGTGACAACGAAACTCATCTTCAAAGCATTCATTTACTTCTAATGTGTCACATAATTGCTCATCTTCTCCATTGAGACAATCAAAATATCCATCACAAATTTCATGCCAATCAAGACACATCGGTGATGGACCACGGTAACAGTCAGGTAAAAATGGATAACATGTATACGAATAGACGTATATCTGAGGTATACCATTAGTACTATAATGGAATTGAAGAACTTCATTAAATGAAGGTAATATAGCAGATTCAAATCTATACTGACACGTTGAACCAAACCATGGTAAGGAACAGTTATGAAATATTTCATTCGAATTTTGACCGTTTTTTCCATATCGTTCGATAATATCGATTGGTACTGACCATGCGAGTAATTGCGTACTTGTTATACCTTGTCGATATAATTCAGTAAACGTCATGTTATTTAAAATATTCTCGTACGATATGATAGAGAAATTTTCTTCCTCTTCAGTTTCATCGAGTCGTTGACAATAAGGAATTAAATTGTAATCAACAGTAGATACTAACGTTGTATCTGCTGGTAGATCTTCTGAATAGGCATATAAACAATCAAATGTTGCATTAGCTCCATATCGATCATCAGAATAGTATACAACATAATGACCATCAAGAATAATAAAGGATGTAAGCAACACTAGTAATGACACAAACTCCATTCTCCGCCGAGTGAAGTAAAATAAGTTTTCTTTTTAAACTTTATGTAGTATTAATCTAAAGATAAAAACATTGCTTTATCTTTTTTTTCTGAGCATATAATGAACACGTTTGTAACATTCTAGAATTTCTTCGTGCAACAACAGAAATAACATTAGAGAGAGTAAAGACTTAACATATGTCAAGGAATTCATTAGAGTAAAGAGATCTTTTTAGTAATTTCGAAACGATTTTATCTATGCTTCTAAATTAAAGATATGCAATCACCTTTGGAAAGACTCTTTTCATTAATTTATTATGTATTGTTTGTCACAAAATAATAAAGTAAAAAAGAAACGGATAATTACTTTTCTTTTTTTATTTGTCGAAAAAAATTTATAAAAGTAACTTGCTTGCTATTGATGAAAAGTTTCATGTTCTACGGACTTTTAATGCGTCATTAAGATCCAAAAAGAATTTAGGATGGAGTAACAATAAAAACACAAGGATCAGAGTGAGAATGTAGAGAATCAAAATAAAGATCGATAAAGACCCACTTACAATCCTAGGCGGTGATAAGTGTCAGTCACTGCTTAATGACTGAATAAAAATCTTTTTTTTTTTAATTTTTAAAGATATTTCGAAGTAGTCTTGCGAATGTGGATGAGATTGAAGGCTAAAAGAAGATGCCGGCACTCTCAGTATATTACAATGATTTTCCCTAGTCTTATTTGATTATTCTACATATTTTTTCTGAAGTTTTATATTTTCTTCTCATAACACAGCATATCAAACTAAAAATGAAGTATTACGAAGAGATCCTTCTATTTGTTGCTATGCGTAAATTCTTACCTTTTCTCATAAAATTGAATAAAAACAAGTTTTTCTTTTTTATTCATTTCTTAAAATAACTTATTAAAGTAAGAGAAATACCTGACTGAAAACTAAAGATAATGAAAACAACAAGTTTTTTTTCTATTCGCCTACATAATGACGTCAATATAAAATACTTTTCTATTGAAATAATTGATAAATAAAAACAATAAATTTATTTCCTTTTTGTAAAAATAATCTCTGAACAAATTTATGCCAAATGTCATTTATTAACAGATATTAATATAATAAATGTTCATGATATTTCAATGTTGAAGGAAGGATGTGAATACAAACTGGTTCCGAATAAACTTAATGTTACCCTAAATAAAAAAACAACATTGAAAATCATGACTAGAAGAGGGAAATGCAAAGTTTCCTGAAAAAGACAAAACAGAATTTATCTGTACAAAATATTTTGTATTTAATTGGAAAAGATAATACATCGGCATCGTCTCTTATTAGAAATATATTCTATAACTGATCGTATTCTTATTTCACGAACATGATAAAAGATGTTTTCAATATGTATATATTTGAAGGATAACATCTCAAATATCAATTAAAAATAATTTTATTTTAATTCACATCAACAGTAAAAGAATATTAGACCAATTAAAAATTTATCAAAGTTTCTGACACTTTTACTTGAATTTTATGTTAAAACAATATCCTGTGTAGATCTCTACAAAATTCAATAAAAAGTGATTCTTCAATACGATTGATTAGAAATCTTTTTATTCCGGAGAAGATATATAATTAGTTTTGTAAAAGAAAATTATCTGTAAGAATCGATTTTTTTTTGGAGTATAATATTATTCATCAGATACAGTTTTCTAGTTATGTTTTTGGAAAGTTGTTTTACATTGAATTTTGTAAAGAATTGCATAGACTATGGTTTTTATTGAAAAAAAAAGATCAAGTTAAAATGTCAAAAGCTAAGAGAGATGTTCATAAAATACAGAGGAAATCATTCTTTATAGAAAAGAACTAACAAATGATTTTCAATAAAACGTTTCATAATGTAGTACCAGGGTAGATGTGGGTGTGGATAAAGCAACAACACCGACACTCTCAAGAATTTTTCAATAAATTCCGAAAAAATAAGTCCCGATAATCGCTGATAATATATTGTAATATTTTGTCCGCGTCGATTAATTCTGCGACAAAAATTTTGAGCACCGTGTCTTCTTAACTATCTTCTGGGTCCGTATGTCATAATTTTATATCGTTTTAAACATAAGAAGAAGAGTCTTTCATTAAAAGGGTAAGATAATATTAAATATCTAAAACCATGTATATTCATTGAATAAAAAATTCGTTTTTTCTGATGAAGAGTAACATTAATTTTCATAACACATATTTGTGAAGAATAAATTAAAAAATAAAACAAATATTAATGCATGAAAATTGAATGAAAACATGAGATTTAATATAAATTTAAATAGAATAAATAAATGTAGAGTAAATGTAATGAAAATCTTATATTTTTAACAATAACGGAAATTGTCGATCTTCTTTCGATCGTTATCAATCAATAATACAAATATAAAAGTTACAACTACTTTTAGTTCGATTATTTATATTGCATGAAATCTCATGTCTTCATTATTATTTTCATACATTATTATTATTTATACAGTTGATATTCTCACATGAGTTGTTTCGTAAGTATTATAGGTACATGGAATAAATTATGATTTAATATTAAGATCGAATCAACATCAAAATTAAATTAAATTGGTATTTATTAATGATGATAATTCAACATTTATTATCATTGTTATTCATGTAAATGTTTATGTTGTTAAAGTTTATGTTTCATATAACTATAATTGGAGTTATAACATTATTTTCTTATACTGTTGTAACTTCATTATATTTGTATTGTTTTGCTTGTGGTTTTTGGTTGATAATGATCGAAAGAAGATCGAAAATTTCCGTTATTGTAAAAAATATATGATTTTCACATTTACTCTACATTTATTTTCATTTATTTAAAATAAAATGAATATGTTCGGTATCTTTAGAATATAGATAACGTTTTATCATACAATTTTGAAAGTGTAGGGATGAGGGTGAGTGAAACAATCATAATATTAATATTTCACCTGTGCAACCAGGATCTATCAGATGGTTTTGTTTCAATTCGAAGAATCAAAACAGAGTTAATATTGGAATGTCAGATTTTTTTGAAAGTGTGAATTGAAAATAAAGATAATCACACTCACATCTGCACCCTCAACTATTAATCCTTTTGAAAGATTGTTTATAAGAGAAGTTTCTATTAGTGTACGATTCTTTTTACAGTGCAACTAGCATCAACGTGCATGAATGAGTCAAAGCTATCCAAAATCATATTTCAGCAATATTATCACTGAAATATATCATGGATTCCTCAACTGCAATTGTCACAACGTTTGTTTATTATTTAAATAAAATACTACACAGTACAAAAGCAGACACAGAATATGCTTGTCTTTATTTGTAATGATTATGCAAAAGTCCACCGAAAACCCGATGTTTTGTTGCGTATAAGGTCAGGTAGAGCATTTCGCATCTCTTGATCGAGTATTTCACTAGACCATGGTTGGACACCCTCACGTAATTGACAAAAATACTTCGTGTTGAACATATGACCAACGAGAGGTTTTATTTCGAATCCGTGTTGTATAAGAACTGCCAGGACAGGTAACACGTAGATAGAATCTATGTGATATGCTGAAGTTTCGACTTCACAGAGTGTTACTGAGTAATTCTTAATAGGAGGTAAAACATTTCCACCAACATTATTTACTGCAGCAGCGTTTCCCATAAAAAAATTTATCGCACTGTTCTGCGTTTGAGTGATAATGAACAATGAATACTGAAGTTGATGAAGTAAAAGTATTTGCTTTCAAAAAAAAAAAAATAATACTACTATAGATGTTAAAAGTCTCGTTCGACTTCTTTATTTTGGCTTTTGTTTGAAAAATATACGGTATAAACTTGATTTTCTTTTTTTATTTGCTTTAATTTTTCACATAAAAGACACGTTTCTCATATTTCTAGAATCTGACTATTTTCTCACAACGGAGACGTCTGTGTTGATAATTGCCAAATAAGACATATTTAAGACAAATGAAAGCTCTTACTATCAAACTAACAAGGTTACATTTATATAATTGAAGAGAATTTTAAACAATAATGATTTTGATTTATTTTCTGATTGAAAACTTCTACGAGTAAAAAGAATCAGAACTCTCCCCCCATGAGTAATATCAATCACTTTGCCTTGCTTGATTTCGATCTAATTATTGCATGTAATTGCTTATTCATCAAAATATTTGCAGATTTTCCCGGTAGCTTCCAGCCAATTTTCTTCGATTTTTTGCAGAAAAATGCGCAAAAATCGCTGAAAAATTTGAAGGGGTAAAAAATTTAATTCTAATTTTTCAAATTATTTATTTCATATTGATTGTACTGTAAAATTTCCAAGTAAAAATATCGATTGACTCATATAACGTCATAAAAAGTAGCAGAATGTATCGTTATTGTGCAATTACACTGCAATCGAATAAAATTATATGCTTCTTTGCTTTTACATCAGAATATATATATGATTGCATCATCTTCAAAAAATACATATAAGTTTCTACAGTTTATTCTTTTTTCAAAGAATAAAATTATTTAGAATGTCAATCGACGAGCCGATATCGTCCAATGATTTAGAAACATGTATTACAGTTCTTGAAAAATTCAACTCTCAAAAATCATATTCATTACTTGAATCAAACGAATTTAATGAACTTCGACCATTAATTCATAGTTTATTTCATATAGAAAAACGAATAAAAAAGAAGCGATTACAAGATGAACGTCTTCAATTAAAATTGCAAGATCAAAAAGCAAAAAATTCATGTTTACTTCGTGCTGGTCGAGCAGAAAAACTTCAACAATTACAATTACAACATATTCTCGTACCTGATGGAACTGTACAAATTCAATCAATAACATCAACAAATATTTCTCAACGACTTCTTAAATCTTTGCCATGTTATATATGTAAACTTAAATATCGTACGTTACATTTTTTCTATGATCGTCTATGTCCATCGTGTGCAAAATTTAATTATGAAAAACGTATACAAACAACTGATTTATCAAATTGTATCGCTTTAGTTACTGGTGGTCGAGTTAAAATTGGTTATCGAATTGTTTTAAAATTATTACATGCAAATTGTTTTGTTATAGCAACAAGTCGATTTCCAATGGATCTTTTAAATCGTTTAAAAAATGAACATGATTTTAACGAATGGAAAGATCGTATACATGTTTATGCGGTTGATTTTCGTTATTCACAATTAATTGAACAATTTACACAAATGATCATTGAAAAATATGATAGATTAGATTTTTTAATTAATAATGCTTGTCAAACTATTCAACGTCCAAAAGAATTTTATCAACATTTATTTAGTAACGAAAGATTAACTAATTATTCACTTCTGTCAAATGATCAACTACAAATTCTTGATGGAAATTTGCAATTCTATACACAATTAGTTCCATCTTCGAATAAACTTCTTCATCATACATCTTCCTCGACAAATGATTCAACATCTTCTTCAATTATTAGTACGATTTCGTTTGATGTTAATCATCAACCAATTGATTTTCGTTCAAAAAATTCATGGATGTTACGACTTGATGAATTATCAACAATGGAAATGAATGAAGTATTTGCTATAAATACATTAGCACCATTTATTCTTAATAGTAAATTAAAAATTCTCATGACAGATAAACATCCAGATCGTGAAAGTAAAAAATTTATAATTAATGTATCAGCTATGGAAGGTTCATTTTCTCGTAAAAATAAAACTGATCGACATCCACATACAAATGCAGCTAAAGCAGCATTAAATATGATGACACGAACATCAGCAAATGATTATCAAAAATCAAATATTTATATGATTTCTGTTGATACAGGTATATTTTAATTATTTTAAAAAGTAATATATTAATCTTTTTTTATTTTTATAGGTTGGATTAATGATGAAAAACCATTACATAAAGCATATGAATGTATGACTAATTATGATTTTCAAACACCACTTGATGAAGAAGATGCAGCTGCACGTGTTCTCGATCCAATTATTGATACTTATCGTCAGTTAGCTGAAGGCAAAACAAATATTAATATTCCATATGGATGTTTTCTAAAAGATTATCATCCATGTGATTGGTAATAAAATGGGTGGATGTAGGTGCCGGTATAGAAGCGAAGAAGATGACACCCACACTCAATGCAATTACTTAAAATATAGATTTTTGTTGTATATTTAATGAATAAACTTTGTTAATACATGACTAGTACTTGTACTAAAACAATTGTAAGGCTGTTTTGTGTCATTTCACACCTGATGTATTTAAATAATTTGATTTTATCATTATTAAAGAAATAGAAATCCTCACTGTATATTTTGAGCAATCCATACTACTACAAAAAAAAGGAAACTCGATTATAAGCAATATAAAGTAAATGAGATCACAGTTGTTATAACTACTTTAACAATAAACATTCTCGGAAGAAAATGAAAATGGACATATAAGATAAAAATACTGTTATTATATCTGTACATAGAAAAAAAGGAAAATTTTTATTGTCCACTCCATGCCATAATCACTTTATTAAATCCAACAAATACTCCTTTATTTGGTTTACTAAATAATAATAATTTATTTTCATAATGAAATTTTAGTATTTACCATTGAAATATTCGTTGATCTTGAAATATTCCATCATGTTTACTTTCTATACAAAAATATTATTTTTATTATTCTAGGAAATATATATGTTTACCTTCATCATCATCTAATTCTAATCCAAGATATTGATCTTTTTTATCAGGCAATGGTCCAATATATTTAACAGTACCTTTACTTACTTTACTACCTGGTCGAGAAAATTTAATTATATCATTTACATGAATATCATTAATAGATAATGGAGCATATGGACGTCTTGGACTATATATAAAAGAAATTATTCATATTGAATTAATTATTTATTTTACCTTATTGTTGGAATACTTCCTCGATTTTGACGACGATCTATAGGATATAAAAAAAGTCAAAAAAATTCATCATTAAATAAACGTATACCATCATGTGAATTATTTGATGGTCGTCGTGAACCATGTCGAGAATCATTTGATGTTGCAGTACGATTATTCGAATATTCTGATTGAAAAACACGTGATGATGATAAAGATATTGATTTTGTATTATCTTTTGTTGGATAATGTTCACCATAATTTTTAATATCTAATAAAATATAATATTTAATAAAATTCTAATAATAGAAATCTAATTCAAGCAAGAAAAAGAATGAGTGATGCAATATTTAATCAAATACGTGTAATGTTTATATACTGAAATAACAGATATCTATTTTTGATTACCAATATATGAAATTCAGATGTACTTTTTATAGGCAATGAATTTGTTAGTTGTTTAAGCATAGAATAATAATACCTTCATTGTTGCGAATATTTTGTTCGTTCCATTCAGTCGTATGTTTTGTTTTTGATGAACGAAAATTCAATGGTTGATCGAAAGATTTCGATGAAGGAATTGAATTGATATTTCGATTAATTTCTTCTTGTGCTGTTGATGAATTATATCTTGTTGTACGATGATGATTATTTCCATCGATTGTTGCTGAACGATACGTGGATGTTGTAGGTCGACTTGTATATGGATCAGCAGCATTAACAGTTGTTAAATAATTTGTTGAATCACTTCCTTCCGATAAATACGGACTTTCATCTCGTGCAACTAGAAAAAAAACATTTATCATAGTATAAGGTGGTTATATTAAACTTCCGAAATAGTATAGCATGATTGTTTTCAAAGCCCATCGGTTAGAAAAATTCTAAATTCAATAAACTTCAGTTTACAAAAGCTGCTTTTAACTTCATTAATACAGGGTCATCGTCAAGGTAATCAATCATTGTTACCAGTAAAAAAAGACGAGACTTTCATATTGAAATCGAAACGTTTTTATTTCGGATAGGTTCTATATACTTCATTGTTCGTAATTATATTATTTCAAAGTTCGACTTACGTTTAATATGTTTTAAATCTGAATGAGATGTTTTTAATGATGGTATTGATTGTTGTTCATGAAGAGTTGAACGCCAAATAATATTCTGTTGTTCTTGTTGTAAACGAAAATTTTCTTGAAATAATTCATTATTTCGTTCTTTAAGTACTCTAAAGAATGAAAGTAAGAAGGCTTGTTTTTATATAATAAAATAAATAACAAATTTTTTTTATTAAATATTACTTTAAATTATTTCTGAGTGAATGAAATTCTTGGTAAAATAATTCATCATTACGTTTTTTAACCTCAGTAACCTAATGGGGGAAAAAAATAATATATAAATAAATTTCTGTTTGCCAAATACTTTTTTTTGTAATTCTTCATTTTCTCGTTTCATTTGTTGAAGGATTCGTTCAGTTTGATGCGCATTTTGTTTTAATTTATCATTTTCATTGACTAATATACGCATTTGTTTTTCATAAGATTCTATGAAATACAGAAAAGTTTTTTTTGAAACCAAAGAACTAAAATACAAACTTAATTTATTTTCATATACTTCTTTTTGATGTATATGAATATCATCATTTCGATTTGAACGATTAATAATTAGATTTTGTGGTGGAATAGATAAATCATTTTTTTCACGGCGATGATGTACTTCTATTTCATTATTATTCTATGAAGAGAGAGAAGAAAAAAAAAGAACTCAACAAAATCCGTTTTTTGTTGTTGTATAAGAATATGTCATACATTTGTATAACCGTTTGAATAAACAGATGGTCCTTTAGCTTTAAGTAATTTATTTTCAAGTTGTAATTCTTGAATTTCTTTATGTAAATGACCAATATCAAGTTCTTTTTCTTTCAATTCACGTTGTAATGATGTAACATCACTATCAAGTGTGAGTAACTACAAAAATGAGAATGAGAACTTTTTTTGTAAATCTTTCAAAAAATATTTTACAAGGTCATACAAGAATTTATTTCATATGAACAAAAAATCAATAGATATTTGAATGTGAAAAATTTAGGATATCATTGGTATATGAGTTAACACTATGAAGGGATATATATGCTACAAAGTTTTCTCATGTTTCTTATATGAAAAGAATAATACAGAATCTCAGAATACATTTGCTTTCCATATACTACTAACTATTATTTATCTTTGTCTTTGTCTAAACTATTTATAAAATAAATATTTATTATTTTTTTAAAGTATTTACCTCATTGTTTTTACTTTCCTCATCAGTTTTGACTGCTGTTGTTGTTGTTGTTGCTGCTGTTGTTGTTGCCGAGAATGTTGTTGCTCCTCTACTCAACGAATGAATCTGTGATTCGGAATTATCCGATAGTGAAAGATCATCATTATTTGCTGTTAATAATTTTCCATCGTATAAATTTTTTATAATTCGATCAATTTCTTTTCGTCGTTCATCATTACTTATCAACAGTGATGATGGAATAATACGAGATGATGATTTTATTTGAGAACGATCACGTTGATCATTCTTTATTGTTTTTATTGAACTATCGGTTTGTTCAAATTTCGGTTTATTAAATACTAATGGATAACTTGGATAATTTCGATTTTGTGTTATTTTTGCACTATCAATAAAAAATGAAGATGCCGCAGGATTATTTAATGTTGATGATAGTATTGGCGGTTCAATCATATCATCAATTAAATCATCACGTAATAATCGTCTATCGTGTTTATTCGACATGGAATATGATCTAGAAAAAAATAAGTATTATCAAAGAAAAAAAAAAGAAAAATGCGAACTACTCGTCTGAATCAATCCATAAAAATTATTCAAACGTACAGTGTCAAAATTTTGTTTAAATTTAAGACTTTTTTTGCTACGCCTTTTCATCAATCAGAAAAGAAATGTAACTACGGGCAAAAGCTATTCAAATAATTTTGTTCGTTTCAAATCTGTGAATAGACAAACAAGTGTAAACGAAGCTTTATAGTTTGAAAGAATCCAAATGTATGTGTTTTATGTATACTATTACTAATAAATCTATAAAAGTGTTTTATCAAACAAAAAATTTCTCTAACAAGATATTGTCCCTATTGAAGAATTTCCTATTTGTACCTGAATGATTTATATAGACTTGTCAATGTTCTTATAGTAATGTGTGACAGAATTTCATTGACATGAATCAGAACAAGTTGTGACACTTCTTTCCTTTTCTTTTCTTTTCTTTACAAACTTTTACCGTCAATCACATATACACCCATTTCTTATAAATTCCCTTTGGTTTCTTCGGTGACACTTGGAATAAGATAATTGTTGATAGGTAGATGACGTTAGTTATCATAATCTTTTATTGATGTAGAATACTAGTTACTATTTATAACAGCAAAAAAAAAGTCTCTTGAATATTTTCCTTTCCTTAACGGAAACGCATTAATATCCCGTCATCATCATTATTTATTTGTTTATTTTCTTGCTGAATTAATATTCATAGAAAATTTTATTTTCTTTCAAGACTTTTGTCAATTAATAAATATAATACAAAAGAAGAAGAAGAAAAAAATATTTAATTATAATTCAGTTGACAGATTATTATAAAAAAAAATTTCGTAATTTATTTAAATTCATCAATAATCATAACTTAAAATATTTATTATTAAATTATTTCTCTGTTTATAAATATAAACGCGATTGCCAGATACCATATGGCTTTTATTCTCTTTTTTGTCCGGAGTATTAAACTCTTCTTCTCGTATTTTCTCTCATTGTAAGGAAAGAAAAAAAGAACACGTGTCAGCACACTATGTGACCTCTCTACTACAATGAGTATAAATTACTAAAGTCTATCATATATAGAGATATATCGCAACAAAAACATATTTATCATTAGTAGCACATAACATACATCATACAAAATTTTGACTTTATTTGATAATATCAGAGTTTAGATTGTTATCTAATATAATTGATATGATCATTTTTAGATTATGAATTTAATTCAAATTAGCAATGAGAACTATTATAGGATTTTTTTTGTTTTTATAACATTCTTCATGTGTAGAATGCTACTCAAATTTGTAAAAATATTAAAATCGAGACCTCAAAAGCTTAAGATTGCTAATTGAAGTAGTTTGTTTGTTGTCTATAAATATGCTGTATCGATTAAACAAGATTATATGATGCTATATAGTCTATTTATGTTTTTTGTATATAATGCAGACCAAACAAAGAAAAAATGCGTAATAAACGATAGCAACGAAAAAAAAACTGAATAAAGACGACAATGACAAAAATCTATAGCCTAGACAAACTTTTTTTTTAAAAAAAAAAATTACACGAGCAAAAAGAAAAAAAAAGATACAATGAGCTCTTTCATATATACATTATAGATAATACCGAGATAGGAAAAAAAAGAAAAAAAAAACAAGGTGACTAGACACACCGAGAGAATGTATACCAAATGATACTTATACTCTATGAAAAAAGTATAATAAAGTTTTTCATTTAACAAGTTTACATCCAAGTTGTTGTGCAGCTAAAGCAACACAAACACCATCTCGACATGATTCACATCCATGATGTTGTCCTTTAGGATTTCCAAAACGACGATAATGATTTGATTTAATTGGTGTTACTAAATCTGGATAAAATTGTTGTTGAACATTAACAAATACATTCTTAATTACACGACAAACTTCTTCGGGATACCATAATGGTGTTGATAAACTTCCGCATTGATCACAATTTTGTGTAAATAATTTGAAGTAAAGTATATGAGATTTGCAATCATAAAAAAATGATATTTGACCTCGCATGGATGTCCAACAATGTGCACATGAATCACATTCAAAACGTACTTTAGCTATTTCAACATCACATAAAGCATCAGTTGATAATTTACATGAACCATCAGCTGTAATTGGTAATAATGTCCAATGATCTGATGTAAAATAACGTCCGAATGTTAATTGAAATTCAGCATGAAATACTAAACACATATCGGAACAAAATTCTTTTTTACTATCATCACTTAATGCTGATGCTAATTCATAATCATTGTCTGTTAATGTTTGAATTGGTGATGAACGTGCTGATGTTGTAGTTGTTTCAGAATAACCTGATTCATCGTCTGTTATACTTGATCGATGTTTATATGATAAATCATCTTTTAATGGTAAATCTTCGACTTGTATACCATCATCAGCTGCTATTTTCGATGCAAAATGTTCAACTGTACCATATTCAGTTGGTAATATATCAGCTTCACGAACCATTTTTGTAAAATATTAAGAATATCTTATAAGAAAATTAAATCGTACTTGTTGGCCTTTCTATTGTATGTGTATGTGTGTGCGGCGCGTAGCTATTTCTTTCTTGTGCATTTTTTTTCATTGCTTTGCATATATATATAGATCGAGCGAGCCCCTCGTTTCTTTCCTTTTCTTTCTCGACGTTTTTTTTTCTTGCCTTTCTGTTCATGACTCATGTAACATCTCGTGTCGGATTCAACGTGATCATTATTCTATCTTATTCTAGGGCCACCGAGAATAACACATCATTGTCTTTTTTTCTTTCCTTCATAAATTCTGAGAGAGAGAGAAAGAAAAAAATATATAAAGCTAAAGGTCGCTGATTCGTCCGATCGGAACATGTGTATGGCTGGTTTAGCTGTCTTCTTTACTCGATAACCTCAGCCACTATTTTTTTTTGTAACATTCTACAATTCGTATAGATAATTTTTTTGCACTCACATTGTCTATACTAGTCAGTAGAAATTTGAGAGAACGTCCGATTTTCTGTTTATTGACTGTAGAATATTCGTTACGTAAGCGATAGGTAAACAGTAGAAAGAATAAGATAAGCTTTATTTTTATACGATTATTATTCACTTTCTTTCGTTCTATGCACGATCAATTATACAATACATTTACTTTCGTTTATTTTTAACTACATGACAAATAGTATATATTTTATATCGAAAGATGATTTCGCTATGGTTATTGTTAATAGTATTATAATCAAATAATGATCATGATATATACCGCCCATAGAAAATGAAAAGAACGAAAGAAAAAAAGAAAGTACTCAATAATTATCGACACACTCTGGAGATGTTATTGATATAAACCAATCATACAATAAACTCTATAGAAGTGAAAAAAGCATTTGTATGAAAAAAAATCAAATAGGGATTCTTCAAGGATTTCTTCGAGAAAAAAAAATAATATTTGTTGTAATTAATATAATTTTGCGTCAATCGTAGTATGAATAATCATTCAAATAAATATATGAGTAGAATTATTAAGTAGTTTTGATATTGATTGATTAATTATTTTTGATATTTACTAAAATCTACTATCAGATGACTTATCATTATTAAAATTTATTTAAACAGAATATTCATTGTATGTATATTATGATAATTTGTTTTCAAAAAGATTATAATAGAAAAATCCCATCGGAATATCGATGAACAGAAAAAATGAAAATAATCAGTCTTCTCTTTCTTCTGGGATTGCTATATGTATAGAAGAGAAGTTAGATGATGAAATTTGAATATTAAATAAGGACTTTTTTTTCTATTGATTAGTGATGGAAAAGTACTGAGACTACTTGATAAAAAATGCTAAATGCGTACACTAGTATATCTATATTAACTAAAACATGAATAGATATAATGAGGAGAAACGATTAATTCTTCCAGTTTACGTGTATTTTTCTTGAAATATGTTTTATCGTCATAATTTTAAATTCGAAAAAGTTTTGTTCGTTACTCTATATTACAAAATGGTGAAAAATTAATCGAAATATCACAATAATAATTACAGTCTCTTTACTTTCTAAGAGGTATCGTATATATTCATTCAAATCAAATATATAATTTATTCCGATTAGATATAAAGTATACCTGACCTTGACTTGAGTCTCAAAAAAATACGGTTTAATATATATATTATACAAGAATATTGCTATTTCACGTAAAGGCATAATCAAAAAATAGTAGTCTGGGGCTTAGCCTGCCCCTAGCGAGACTTGATATTCCTAACTTTCGTTTAGTTACCCGCCTAATTCGACTTCTCGATAGATTTTCGACATATGAATCATCAATGAAATATTTTGTATTTGTTAAATAATGCTGACTTTTCATCAATAAAAATAAACAAAAAAAAAATCAAAAGAAATTTTCAATAATTTCCTTTATAGTTTTGTAAAAATTTCTATTACTCTAATTTACACCAATCAAATTCTTTCTTACTCATCACATTATTTTTCCTAAGAAATAGATGTGTTACCATGTTACATTGCATAAATTAATTCTATTAATAGAATATATAGATATGATCAGTTAATTTCATTGGTAGAATTCAATAGTAATAACATTATTTTTTTCTTAACCACTCAATTGGAACACCAAATAATCAATAGATTCGATTTAAAAGTCTATATGATTACTATACAACATATACTAATTAGTATAGTGATGTCTATTCTAGAGAATACTGACAAAAATTTCTAAAATCGATAATTTTTTTTTCAGATTCATATTTACTTCTCAATTTCAAAAACAAAGGTAAATATGATGTTCAGGAATAATAGTTAATTATATTAATTTCTATTGAATATATATATATAAAGAAATTCATCTTTAGAAACAAATGCGAACTTTGTAAGTAGTTAAATATGTATTTTTTGAAAAACTAACTATTTGTATACAAATAAAAATGAGGTTTTTTGTACTTATTTAGTTTTGTTCGTCATTATTTGCTAATACTTCTTTGTCATTGTTGTTTATCTATTGCTTGATTCCATTGCATTATTGCTAATAATTTCAATGAACAATCAACTCATATTCTAAAATTAACAAATACCAACAATTATTTATTTGATTAAAAATAACATCTTTATTTAGTATTGATTCGCTACCAATGGCAGATATCAGTGAGCTTTTTGCTTCAACTGTTCGAGTTTTCTCACAAGCTCTTATGATTGTAAGTTTTCAAATTCAATCTACGAAATACACAAAAAAATATTTTTCTTACTTTAGTTTGGTGGTGTTGTTCCATATATTCCTCAATATATGATAATAAATCGTTCTCAAAATGCTGAAGGTTTTTCCAATTATGTTTGTCTTACATTACTTATTGCAAATATTCTACGTATTGAATTTTGGTTTGGTAAACATTTTGAAACTCCACTACTTGTTCAATCAATAATAATGATTCTTTGTATGCTTGTTATGCTTGAACTTTGTATACGAGTTCATTCAAAAGCTATTCGTCATCATTTACCAATAAGTCAACAGAATTTATCAACTTCAAAAGAATTAACAATTGATCATAATGAAAAAAGATTTACAGATCTTGATACAGCTTATTTTTGGCGATGGACAACGTAAGTTATTGAAAAACAAATTAAAAAAAAACTAAAATTGATTTATTTAGATTTACAAGTTATATTCAATTTTTATGTTTATTTACTGTTCTATTAAGTAAATTGAATTTTTTAAACAAGAATATATATTTTTATGAATATATTTAAGGTTCAACAACATGGTTGTTTCTTGATAAAATGGTATATATTGAAACAATTGGATTCTTAGCTGTATTTTTCGAAGCTTTATTAGGTACACCACAATTTTTACGTAATTTTCGTTTAAAATCAACTGAAGGAATGAGCGTTAAAATGGTAAATTCATTGTGAAAACAAAGACTCACTTGTATTTGATTTGCTTGTTTTTTTTCAAGGTTCTTATGTGGACATCAGGTGATATATTCAAAACTGTTTATTTTCTTCTTCGAAATGCGCCAAAACAATTCTGGCTTTGTGGATTATTACAAATTAGTATTGATATTGCAATACTTTGTCAAGTTCTTATTTATTCAGATAGATATAGATTACGTATACGTTAAATGAAAACATATTCTATTCATATTGGTGGTTTATCAGTCGTCTTATATAAATTTTCTTTTTTTTATTATATATGTGTATTTTATCGTTGGGAAAATGAAACAAACAAAGAGATTGTAGAAATAATATTGACTTTTTTTTTGCTTTGGGATTTTATTATAAATTCATATAATGAAATTAAGCAACAACTTGGTGCTGGATATCAAGCGTTTTATAAAGAAGAATTGGAAATTCTAAATATTTTCGCTGGTGTTCGAAGAATATGATATTCTTTGCGTCCTATTGATATTGGTGAGCATGACATCCTTCTTGCTATTCTAATGATCAGTTTACAACAATTAACTAGTTTTTCTCATTAGAATTTGAATTAAAAATAATGTAGTATGAAAGTGAAGCATCTTCTAGAGTTTGCTTATTTTACAAGATAACCTTTTGAAACTAATCATTTACAAAAGAACATTTAATGGTATATATCTTTGAAGTTTATTCCTATAATTATTTTCTTTAACAATAAAATATAACTTTGGTCTTTTGTTTTGAATTTTATTTTATAATAACGAATGTTCTAACCAATAACAAATAACTTTAAAAGAAATAAAATATGCACATATTTAATATAGAAGTGTGCATAGATTTATCAATTTCTTATCTTTCTTTTTTTGTTCTTTTGTTTAACTGTAACTATAACCTTTTAAACGAAAAGTTTTGATATCATTATTGAAGATGAAGAAAACTATTATTGTTTCATCACCAGGGAAATTGATTATCGGTGGTGAACATGCCGTTGTCTATGGTCGTCGAGCTTTAGTTACAAGTATTGATCTGCGTTTATACATGCAATTAACTGAAGAAGAAAATGAATCTAATGAACAATTAATGAATATACAATTTCATGATACAAATCAAAATTATTCAATTAATTTATTGGATTCCAATGAATCATATCCACTTGAAATTCAAGCTATATTCGTTATCTATAACCATTTTAAATCATTTTTATCAGAGAAAAAACAATTAAATATACAAGTTCATAGTAATATTCCAATTGGTGCTGGACTTGGTTCAAGTGCCGCATATAGTGTTTGTCTTGTTGGTTGTTTTTATTTACTTTGTCATAAAACATTAAATCAAGATGATATTAATCAATTAGCATATCAAGTTGAATGTCTTTTTCATGGTACACCATCTGGTATTGATAATACTATAAGTACCTATGGTCAATCACTTGTCTATAGTCGAACATTAAAAAAACATCTCAATTTTCAATTATCAAATTTAGCTATTCTTGATACAGGTATACCAAAATCAACAAAACGTATGGTTAGTTTAGTACGTACATTTATTGAAAATAATCCACATGAAGGTGAACAAATTTTAAATGATATTGAACTTTGTGTTGATAATATGATTGAACATCCTGATGAAATTAATCAACTTTTTCAACGTAATCAACAATTACTTAAATGTATAGGTGTATCAATATCAGAAATTGATAATATTATTGAAACCTTATTAAAAAAAAATATATCAACAAAAATTACTGGTGCTGGTGGTGGTGGTTGTCTTATTGCATTAACTCATTCGTTTACAAAAGAAGAAATTTTAGATTTACTAAAAGATCATCCTATTAAATCAGTACAATTTGTTCAATGTGGAGTTGAAGGTTTAAAAGAAGAACAAACATTTTTTTCATAAAAAAGTTAATGTAACACATTCACATCTTTCAGTAAAGTTTATTTTCTAAAACTTCATATACAGGAGAAAAATGACAAAATATTATTGAAAACAACAAGTCTCAGTAGTTGTGATATGAGTAGGCATGACCCAGACCTAAGCTGTTTGCAGTGGCGGATCTAGGATTTTGGAAGGGGCGCGGGTGATTTTTTTTTGAGTATGAAGGGGGATTACATCCATCGCCCCCCCCCTCCTAAATCCGCCACTGGCTGTTTGAGTTTGGGTTTGTGCTTTTTTAATCTATAGGAGAAACTATTCTGGATACATTGATGGCGATTAACAGAAGACCCGAAGCCAAACTCAACCTCCCAAACGATTTCAATTTGGGTCATGTCTGGATATGAGTAATGTGAGAATGAAAACAAGAGAGATGGACCGTGACCTTTGACAGTAAATATATGACGCATATTTTCATTCTCTTCCTTTTTTAATACATATATATATTTATATGTATACATTCATTTTTTCCAACAAATATAAATTTAGTTGTCTTACATTTACGTTAAATAATGGCTTCGAAACATAGATTAGGTAATTTGATACGTATAACAAGTAATGTTGAAACTTCTAAACCAGATCCATATATTTTATCTGTTGATATTGGTACATCATCAATACGTGCTTATCTATTTTCTAAAACTTTTCAAATAATATCATCAAGTCAAAAACAACAAACACTTCATTGTCCTGAGCAACATGGTTTCGAATTTGAACCTGAAGAATTTTGGCAAAAATTTCTTGCTGTTATACATGAAACAATTGAACATGCTAATCCATTAACAGTTAATGATATAACTTGTTTAGGTATATCTACATTACGGAATTCAGTTATATTATGGGATCGTGAAACAGGTGAAACATATTCAAATATTATTTTATGGAATGATTCAAGATCAAGTTCACATACAACAACAACAAATTCATCATTAACATGGAAAACAATACGTAATGTTGCTAAATTTATACATCCAATTGTTCAAACAGCACGTTTATCAACATTATCAAATCTTGAATTTCGTACACAAATGATTGCATTTAAACTATTATGGTTATTTGATAGAAAACCACATTTAAAACAATATGCACGTCAAAATCGATTACTATTTGGTTGTATTGAAACATGGATTATATGGAAATTAACGGGTGGACATGAACATGTAACAGATGTATCATGTGCAAGTTCAACAGGACTTTTTGATCCATTTCAATCTCAATGGTCAACATTACTTTGTAAAAATTTAGGAATTCCAATAGAATTATTACCAACAATTAAACCAACATTTGGACAATTTGGAAAATGTATTCCGAGCTTATTCGGTAAAATAAATGTTATATTCTAATAAACAAAAATCTATTCAAATTTTATTCATAGGTCACGCTATACCAATAACTGCTGTTATTGGTGATGTTCAAGCTAGTATGTTTGGCCAATGTGTATCACATCCAGGTGAATGTTTATTAACATTAGGTACTGGTGCATTTGTTAATATTTTAACTGGTCAAGTTAGTGCATCGACTGATGGTATATATCCACTTGTAGCACATTCTGATCTTTCAAATCCATTAAAAAATGTACATTTTCTTCATGCTTATCATAGTTGTTGTGCAAATGTTCTTAATTGGGCACGACAAGCTGGATTTTTTAATGATTTTTCTGAATTAGATCAAATAACAACAAACGCGAAATCATCACATGTATTTTTTCTTCCAGCATTTGATGGTCATAATAATGATCCATATTGTGGATCGGGTTTTATTGGTATAAGTAGTACAACAACACGTGATGATCTACTTCGTTCAATACTTGAATCAATTGCATTCATTGTTTATGAATTATTTACATCTTTACGAGATAATTTTAATGTATATCAACCTGATAAACAATTTAAATGTTTACGAACAGCTGGTAAAGTATCATCATGTGATTTTATTTGTCAAACTATTACAAATTTAATACAATTACCTATTGAACGTTGTTATGCATTTGATTATGCATCTGGTATTGGAGCAGGATTTTTAGCTGCGTATGGTTATGGATTAATCGATGATTATGAACATTTTCAAAAAATTATAACAGTTGAAAAAGTTTTTCGACCGATCAAATCAGAAATAACAGAAGAAAATTTTAAACAATGGAAAACAATTATTCCACGATTTACTAAATGGTATAAAAAAGATGATATGTAATCATGACAAAAAGTTTTTCTTCTCTTCTCTCTGAATATTCGTCATAAATATTTGTTCACTAATGATGACGTTCATTTTTTTTGATCTTCAATATCACGCAGGCATGTCTAGTCAGTAGTCTTGGGCGAATGCTATATCGAAGATTACAAAAATATGAACGATTACCTTGAAATTTTTTTTCTTAATCTTTGATAATTTCATATAATAAATAAAAGAGTTTTATTTGTATAAATATTCAATTTATTTTCATCTTTAGATATAATAATAATATCGCTCTGTTAGATATAATACAATTCAGTAAGTTAAAATTCATCTGGTACAATATTATTACCGAGTAAATCATATTCTTGACAAATAGCATAAAGATTAGATTGTTAAATTGATGCTCGAGATGGGAAAGAGACATAACGTACCAACTTTTTTTTACGATTTCCCGACACATACAAAATCTTGAGAATGACAAGATTTTAAACAAGTAAAGTGTTCTGGTGGCTGTGAGTGTATAAACCACTCTTCTCTCATAATAGACACCCAAATCCACACCCACCCACCTACACTCTTTACGGACTCCCGGTAAGAGTGGTAAAAAAAATCAATTCCGAACACCCCGACAAATTACCGGGTATCCGAGACACCTAGTACGTTATGTCTTTGTCCCCTCGAGATAACTAACATAGAAATATCTATCATTATCATAATCTATTAAACAAGAAATACGATTAGCATTAGGATCACTCATAAGTATATCATTTGTAGGTGTATAAATAAAATAACATGGCGATATAAGATCAAATATAAATAATTTAATAGAAAAGCCATAAGAAACAAATATTTTTAGATATGACAAATACTACATATTTATCACCTGGTGTTCGACAATTATTATTAAGTGTGTCGTCAACATCAAATTATAAAGAAAATAATCATTTATCAATTGATGATATTCGACAATGTTTATGTGTCGAAGGTATTTATTAAATTTATTGATAAATCGAATGTTATTTTCTTATGTAGAAACAGGTATTAATTATCAAGAATCTATTCGTCGATTAGATATGACAATATTACCTCAAATAGAACATTTCTTCGATCAAATGACTATTGAACAATTTCGATCGTATTATGATAATGATTGTTATTGTGGATGGTTAAAAAATAGAAAAGTAAAGTTCAACAAGAAAATTAATGTGAAGAAAATTGATATTTTTTTTATTGATAGGATTTATTTCGAATATTTAATCTTTTAAAAAATAATGAAATTCATTTAGCTACACTTCTTTTAACTTGTCTAACTGAACGAAATCTTGGTAGTGTAAGTAATACATTTAATTTATACGTGATACTTAATATATATATTATAATGAATTAGTTGCTCTTAATACAAATCAATACTGTACCTAATCTTCTTCGACAAATTATTGAATCACCTACTCTTTGTTCAATTCTCGGTTCAGATTTAGTAAATTATATGAAATAATTTATATTAATATTTAAATCTTATTTTGAAAATTATAGACTTTACTCTTTCAATTATTAATCGGTAGTCCAAAATCAATTAATTTACGTAATGTTTATTGGCATGGATTTATTCAATATAATGAGATTTCACCTAAGTATATTGATATTCTCTCTTTCTTTATTTTAAATTAAAAATAATTCATTCAACATAGATTTACTTATCTTTTATTATATCTTATTCTACAAATTGGACCAATTGTTAATGAAAAAATCATACCTGAACGACAATTTATTTCATATGAACGTTTTAAAAATCATAATTTTCTTCCTCTAGGTAATAAAATAACTATTTAAGAAAAATAATATTAGCACTAGATATGCGCGGGACCCAGTTTTTTCAATCCCAATCTCGATAGTTGGTCTTATAGGCGGTTCCGACGACTACCATGACGAATCCGTTAGTTCGCACCCACGCCCTAGAGTTAAATCTCAGTATGAACAACTCTTATATTAGATCTCAAAGTTCTATAAATTTAAAATATCTCTTATTTCTCTATAGGTATTTGTTGTCCAAATGCAGACACAGCAATTGATATAATTAAAAAGAATTCACTTGTAGATGATGGTTATAAACCATTATTAATATCAAGTATCAATTATTTCTATAATGAAAATGAGTAAAATATATTCATTTCATGCTTATTTTTGTATCTGTCATACTTAATTTAGATATGGTTTGAGTATGATGCTTTTATTACCTGTATTTGAACATTTGTTACGAAAATTATTTGTTAATGCTAATCATTGTCCTGAACGTTTATTAACAGCTGCGGTTTATTTATTTTATTTATATAAATAATAATAAATGAATGATTTGAATATTTAGAGTACAACGTTATTTACGACTTTAGATGAAGTAAAATTTAAATCATTCATCTAATTTTCTATAAATTAAACTTTAGATTTTAGCTTGTTGCTTACCAGATGGTTCACCAAATCGTCTTTGTGAAGAACTTGGTCAAGGTTACATGGTATATAAATAAAAACTTATCAAATAAATCAATATAGTTTAAATTCTAGAGTCTATTAGGTGATTTAATCACATTTCCTGAAGGTGTTTGTCTTCGATCGAAATTAAGTCATGGTGAAATCGACTATGATTCTCTTCCACAAACAATTGCTCATGCTCAATTAAGTCTTTTACTCATATTACTCTATCGATATAATCACAATGTATATAAAAAGTAGAATTTAATCTTTTAATATAATTGAATTTGTTCTATTTAGGAATCCAATGATTATGGACGAATTCTTCTTGATTATATAAAAAATTACAAAGTTTATTATCACCCAATTGCTATTGCTAAAAATCAAGTATATAACTGTGATTTATATTCTATAATTATTTCAATTACTTTTAGATACGTGAATGTATCGAAGAATTTAAACAAATATCTGAATGTGCAACATTAATTGAAGAAGAAATTCCAACAACTACTGATTTTCCAATTAAATTAATTGATTTTTGGCGATTATTTATTCCTTCTGGTTATAAATGAATTTATAAATATATATCATTGAAAGAATTCTTTTTCTATTTAGATAAACTATCGTTATTTAGTAATATCTCATTAGAAACAATTGATATATTAATCAATGAAGAAAATATAAATCTTATTAATCGATATTGTACTTGTAAAGTAAGAAATACAACTAAAGACTAAAAGCTAGTTCTAGTTATTTGAATATTGATGAATCGGTTTGTATTATCTGAATAGTTTCCGAGACTTAATTCTGTGTCAGAATGTGATATATACTTTATTAGACTAAATCGTGTCTCTTATCATTTAGTCAATAACAACTGGTTATAATGAACAATCATTTATAACAATAACACGTCAATTATCTACTCATATACGTCAGATATTGATTAATATTGATACATTTATAAAAACACGTGGGCAAGCTTATCATTCGAAACAATTACGAGCAAATCAACGTAGTAATTTTGAACGTTTTATTAATATGTAAATATTTCATATGTATTCAATTGATATTATATGTAAATATCTTCTTTTTAGTTATGATAACCTTCGTCAATTGATATTATTTATCTGTCATTTAAATTCTTGTATACTCTTTGCATTAGATTATATTCGAAGTATTGATTTGAAATATTCTTCAGTTTCAATGAAGTAAGTAAAAAATTTACGATAAGGAAAAGAAATTATTTTTATACGTATATTATGTAGATTTTTACGAATTTGGTTAACATTCATTGAAAATACAGTTATATTATCAAGAATAACACGTAATCGATGGGATGAAATACTTACCTTATATTCAACTACCATTGATAAATCGACAAAAATGATATTCAAACTATAATTATTCTTTTTTTAATATTTGGTTTTTATTACATGTTACTATATTTTTATAATTATCAATAAAACTGACGTCATATTTTAGGTACAACAATGTAGTTAAGGTCAAAAAACAAAACGTATAGATATGTCACTGTTTATATAGGTACTTCTCAGGTACTGATATTGATAAATGAACTATTAGAATAATTATAATTGTTATGAGTAAATGCACAATATTGATTTTATTCCTTCACTCTGACACATCATTGACCTTTTCCATCATATAATGGTTTCATTAGAGACATTATATGTCATCAATAATGTGGTGTTCAATCAGATAACTTTTTAACCAATATGAAATTTTATAAAATGTATTTTTTATTATAATAAGTTGTTTTCTAAAAAACAAATGCACTGAAGTACTGTATCGTTTATAAGATGACTTTTTCTCATATAAAAAATATATGATGACACTTGTTTTTACCGCGTACATTTGAGTTTATTAATATGTGACGAAAGAATGACTAAATCATCGGTAGTATAAAATATAGCTTCGATTCGATTAACTATATTCATTCGTTGGATAACAGTGACAACAATATGTCTCAAACAAATGTTGCTTACAAATATGATTCAGATGCAATTTCTCTTGGTGAATTACCATCAGACAAGCAATATACATTATCACCGGGAACCTTACCAGTACGTATACGACGACTAAGTATTCACATACCACATGGCCTACATCATAATTCACATAATGTACTATCTGTAGAGATTGATAATAATCATCCATATGATAATTCATTAGAACAACAAGTACCGAATAAAGAAGAAAAACAGGAAAATCCATTTAATGATGATAATGATGACTCATATTATTCATTGAAAAATTTTCGTGAGAGACGTCGAGGTGAACGTGATGAAGATTCTGGTTTATCACGACGCATCAAACGATTTTATAAAGATCAAGATGAACTTATTGA
>CAJNOI010000727.1:5226-28297 GCA_905250115.1 Adineta steineri
TTTCATAAACAACTTCTAAGATATACTAACTTAAATCAATACATTCTGTCCTTTATCATATTAAAATCAAAGAGTTCTTAAAAAAAAACTAATTGTGTATAAAGTCAAATTTTTTTTTACATGTCCATACAATACACAGAACAAATATAGCAGTGAAAATTAATCGAAATAAAAAAAAAAAGAAAAAGTTCTTATAAAACAAATAAATCAAAAATCTAATTAATTTTTCATTCCAAGCATATCACTTGCCATTAGACAAGCAAAAACTGTTAAAAGCATTTTTTGTTTTGTTTCAACAATATCCTCTGGTAGTGCATAAACACGTGCACCAATTTTTCGTGCCATTGAAATTGCATATAGAGCATTATCCATTTTAGCCTAATAAAATTAAATATATATATATCGATAAATTATTCAAAATCTCTTACGTCAGCTGTTCCAGATGTTTTAAGTAGATGATATTGAATAGAACCTGGTTTAATAGCATCAATTAAATCACAAATAAGCATAGAATCACTTAATGATTGGTCTTGGAAACTATTTAAAAATGTTTTTTTATTCGCATTTTTTAACTAAAAAGAAAAGATATTCGAGAGAAAAATTTTTTTTAGATAAAATTACTTTATCGTTTGCCCAATTAATAATATCTTTATCAGCGATAGGTGTATTAGATTTAGCCAATTTTTGAAGAATTGATAATGTATATGCTCGCATTATTTGCCAAACAAGACCAAGTGTTAAAGTTTTATTGCCTTCTAATATATTCGAACCGCCAATACCTGTGATTTTGAAATGAAGCGGTTCTTTAGCATAATCAACCGCAAAGTTACAATTATCTAAAACATTATTAATGAGGAAAAACAACAATTAATGAAATATATTTACTAAGTTTTTGAAAACGTTCTTTAATTGGACTGAAAGTTTTATATATTTTTGACCAATCGACGGTATTTGGACGGATTATATCATATAACTAAATAAAGAGATGAGAGTGATTTTTGTTTTTTTACTGATATAATTTACTTGAAGAATGATTAAACCATCACAAAGATCTGAATAAAGATAATTCACATGTGGTTCAAGACCAAGACTATTAATAAAATTTCTATAAGTCTTTTCTTCTCGAGTTTCTTCGATTACAAGATCTGGCTGAAGTACTTTTTCGGTTGGAAGATCTAACGATGGATATGTATTAAATAAATTAGCCACGAAACTAAAGAAAAATAATGAATTATTTTTGTTTTATGAAAAACAAAAAGTGCATACGCAAAATTAAGTCTTGGATTTCCTTTGACAACATCATCAGGTGTAATATGTGCTCTAGCTTTAATTTTATCCGACTCTTTTAACATAAGTTCAGCGCGTTGACGTAAATCATTTTCCTTAAATTACATACAAAAAGATAAATAGTTTTTAGTTTTCAAATCACTTACATTCAATGGATTAAGTGTTAATGCTGGTTTTGTATTCGCTGGTGCAATAACATTAAGTAAATAGGTATATGCTTCAGAACTCTAGAAAAAAATAATCTTTTTTAACATAAAGATATGGAAATCAAGATTTACTTTAATATCACCACTAAAATTTGATACTGCTTTGCCTTTGTACTGTGAGCGTTGAAGTTGATAATTAAACCAACGTAATAATAATTCTTCTGGTGATAGTTTTAATAAATCTTCAACTGTTTCACCATCTCGTAAGAGAAGAATAAGACCCGGAACATGTTTTAAATTAATTTCACTTGTTAATTGAATCTAATTGAGAGAACAAAAAACACGATTTTATTTTGATGACATAATACTATGTTCCTTACTCGAATTATTTGCCATAAAAGACCCATGATAATATGAGGTACAGCTTTCGAAATATTTTCTGGATGTATATTAACTACTTTACAACCAATACCACGAGCCGAATTAATCGCTAATAAAACAAAATAATCATCATAGAAATTAGAAAAAAAAAAAAAAATTATCTTTTACCAAGTTCCAAATTTTCACTTTGACGAAAAATATCTTGTTTTGAAAGATTTAAATTAATTGCACGTTCATCAATTGTTTTCGGGACAGCGATATTAATTAATTTACTAAATAGAAAATAAAGTTTTATTTCACTCATAATTCATACTTTATACATACCAAAGTAAAATACCATCTTGACAACGTTTATAAAGTCCTTGTGGATCTTGAGAATCAATTGGATTAGTACGTAAATTTAAATGAGCATCATCAGCAAGAAATCTTGATTGAAAAGATAAATGAATTACTTATCAAAATAAAAGAGTACATACTGATTCAACCAATTAGCTGTCCATACACGTTCTTCAACTAGAACACTATGATAAGGACCTTGTGCTTCTTGTTTTTGTTCAACATTAGATGCATTTGAATCAGTATTATCCGTTGTTTTCGTAATAAAACGATCAACACCACCAGCTGTTGGTTTAACCGTTTTATTCCATGTACTACCTGGATCTTTTTCAGCACGTAATTTTAAATAAAGCTAAATAAAAATTTTCGTTATGATTTAACAAAATCAATGAAAAAGTTTCTTACATCTTCAAATTCTTCTTTTGTTAATTTTCCATCTTTATTTTTATCATGTTCTTCAAGAATTTTAGGTAATTCAAATTTTTGTACTTTAATACCAAGTTGTTGAAGCATACCATGTACTTCAGAAAAGTCAATAACTCCCTTTGAAAAAAAACAAAACAATGTTATCGAAATAAAAATTTTTGAATTTTTACTTGTTGAAATGTTTGTTGAACTTCAGGTAATTGCCATTGTTCCGGTTGAATCCAACGACTTTCACGTATATTATTTTTAAGATCATTTGAACCATCATCACTTATGCTATTTAATCGGTTAGGATTTTGATTACGATAAGCGTTAAATGAGGCCATGTTAGTAAAATTTTATAAAAAAATAATAAAAGTAACCAGACAGACTATTTATCTAAAGTATACATCATGGTTAGTTTTTATATCAAAACTTAAGAATGAATCATCCACATTCTTCCTTATATGGTATGAAAAAAAAAATGAGTATGCGCTTTCTTTCTGAATCATCGAGTTGATGACTCAATATACAAAAAAACAAAATTAGAAATAGGATCATGATGCGACATATAAGAACGGCGGAGGTGGAGGTAGGAGAAAAAAACAAAATACGATTATTCTTGTTTGACTGTGCACAATAACTACTAAACCCTTCTTTAAATATGATTCTTTTCTTATCAAGAAAAAGATATATTTGTTGTTGAAAAGAAAAAGACCTCTTTTGTTTTTCTCCTTATGTCTGCTATTAAAACACAATGTGAATAATATTGAGAAAGAAAAAAAGTCCCGTAAATAGTACTATGAAAAATTTCGATAGTGTCTCTTTCACATATATTTATATGTATACTATGATATACATTCTTCTTCGTTGCTTTATAATAAATGAAGAAAAAAAAAACCGAAATCCAGCGAGAATATGTGAGTATGTATAATAAATTATATGATTAAAAAATAATAAAACCAGTGTGTATATATACATGCACTTTCAATTTCGTATCGATCGAAAAGCTTCTTTTAAAAATAATATAAAAATATAATCATAGGTCTTTCTTCTTATAGAATTAATTAGTTTCTTTTTTACTTGTTGTAAGTCGATGTGTACCCATTATTTGATCCCAAACAGAAAAAAATGATCCATAATTCCATTTACCATGTTGATGATGAAAATCATGTGCGATTGTACCTGGCATTAATTCTGGTAACCAATATTGTGTTGTAATATATGGAAGATTATATCCTGAATGTGCAATAACTGTTTGATACGTACGAATAGCTACCCATATACATACTGTAAATATATGTGTTTCCTTTATAAATATAGGCATAAACCAAGTAGCTAACTGAGTTTGAATACCTTCAAACGGATCGCTTAACACAGCAGTTACACCTGTGGGTTGTTTATAAACATGATGTTTTTTATGTATATGTTTATATAACCATGGTGTATGAAATAGATAATGTGTCCAAAAGAAAATTGTATCTTCGGAAAGAATAAATAGGGCAAGTTGAAAAAGAATCGTTGACCATGATGGTCGTATTCCTTGTATATCAATATGACCAAAGTAATTGAAAATAAAATATAGAGCAGGTGTAAGAAAAATTAATGATAATTGATGATAAATTGTTTCTTTAATCATTAAATGAACTATATCAGGTTGAAAACGTAATTTTTTCTTATGTTTTTGTATACGATATTGATCAATTATAGGAATGTCGAATAACTCAATAAATATTAAAAAACTATTAGAAAACCAAAAAACTATTTCATATGTTAAGATGATATAAACAGCAAATAACCATGCATCCGATTGAAAAAATGATGTTGTTGACAGAACAGTATTATTTATGACCATTGTTGATTTAACTTATTCGACTCCCTTGATGATAAATAAACCTTTTTCCTTACCTTTACATATATATATGTTTGTGTATGTGTATGATTCAGCAGAAGTAAAAAATGAGAGCAGATAAAAAACAGCGACAAAATAAAAAAAAATAAACACAATTATCAAATATTTATGAGAACAGAAAGAAGAAGAAAAAAATCGAGAACGAACTAGTTCTTTTTGAGAGCAAAAGAAATAGATAAGTGAGATAAACTATTTCATCAAATTAAAAAAGAATAGTCGAGTAGATTTAAATAGATAAGTTATCATTCCTATGTATGTTATGTTCGACAGATGTCTATTCAAGACGGATTGTTTTGAAATTTCGTTGTAAATTTAAGATAATTGATCAAGAACAAACATACATACTTCATCTAAAATGAATTTACTTATTACTTGTTCGAATAGCTAATGATGATTTATGGTTTAGCTCATAAAACACTGTTATATTCGTTGATAATCTACTTTATTATGTTAATACATTTATGTCTTTTCGATGTGAAGTAACTGTATTAACATGAAAATGTTATCAAGGTAATTGCACGTGTTCTATAGAGACACGTAAATCAACATGCTTTCTTGTTTATAATTTCTGAGTATAGGCGTCAGCTGATTATCGCCTAGTATCATCATGTGTTTGTTATATTTAAATAAATGTCAAAATATCATATGATATAAAAAACACACTGTCGATACTTGATATTTAAATCAATTATTATTTCGAATGTATGATTCGATGATATTGTTGATATTAAAAATAAGAATATTCCACCTAACTGAATACAAAAGATTAGGATGATGAGTTTTTCACAGGAACAAGTGTCTAATTCTCTTACATTTGGCCTCAATGGAAAAATATTCATAAAAAAATAAATTGTCTCATCATAAATTTCATGATCTACTGTTATATTTTCTCCTATCAAACTTCGCTATTCTTTCTTAATCAGATGTAGAAAGCAAAAAAAACTGAAATACATTTCTTCTTAATTAAATTAATAATATAATTTTCTAGAAATATCATCATCTTATTGTAAGAAATTATATGCTAATCTTTGCATATATTAGAAATTATAACACGATTGCAAAAAAAAAAAGAAAGACATAGTTCTCTTGACATGATCAACACTCTTGATAATTTCAATAAAGATAAATAGATAAGAAAAGAGTTTCTATTTATAAATGAAAACTGTGTTCAGTTTGTTTCGAATATTTTATCAATAAAAACGAAATGAATCTAAATACCATGTCTAACCATTTTTATAATATATTTTTGATTCGAAAACAGTTAAGCTCTGGTCATTTTGATATATTACATAATGGTAGTCTTTTTCAGGGTTGCCACATGCCATAGTCGAAAATCCAGAAAAATTTTTACGAATCATTTTCATTCCAGTAACTTCGGTTTCTCAACCAAAGTATCAAAAGCCATATTATAAATCTCCACAAGATGTATTTCAATGAAACAAAAAAATTTTCAAAATATAGTTGTAGGAAATAGCCAATATATCTAGTCATCGAAAAATTGGTATATTCCGGCTGATCAAAATATTGGTATACTCTGACTGATCAAAAGTTGGTATATTCTCACTGCTAAAAATATCAGTTTATTCTAACTGATCGTAAACTTGGAATATTCTGATTGATCAAAATATTGGCATATTTTCTTTGATCATGAGGTATGTTTAGATTTCTAAAAAGAGCAAATTTTTGTAATTTAAAAACTCCCAATTTTTCATCAACAACGGCAAGTAAAAATCACACTAGGAAGATGTCCACATAATCAAAACATCTCAAACACTTGAACATAAATTCACATATTTGATGTAAACTACCACGCACATACCATAAAGCCACACTGTATAAAGAGCCGCGAAAATATCAATATGACTAGTAACTTTCGAGCCAGTTTCATAAATACAATACATCATATTATATACATATGACACTGAGGTAGGGTAATAAAAAAAAGAAGATATGGATATTGTTGGGAAATTTGAGTTAGTTTGAGAACTATAATACATAATATTTCAGGTGTGGCAGGAAGAGGTAGGGTAGTAAATAAAAAGAAGATATGGGTATTGTTGGGAAATTTTAAGTCAGTTTGATGAGAATTATAATATATAATATTTCAGGTGTGTCAGGGAGAGGTACAGTAGTAAATAAAAAGAAGATATAGGTATTGTTGGAAGTTTTGAGTCAGTTTGAGAACTATAATACATACTATTATATGTAAGTCAGGGAGAGCTATGGTAGTAAATAAAAAGAAGATATAAGTATTGCTGGGAAATTTTGAGTGAGTATGATAAATGCAATACAACACATTTTATACATATGACAGAGCAGTAGGGTAGGACACAAAAAGGCAAATAAGGATATTACTAGATAATTTTGCAATTCAGTTTGCAAAATACAATACAACACATTTTATACATATGACAGAGAAGTAGGTTAGAACATAAAACGAAAATATGTAAAGTAAAAAAAAATTTCCTTGTAATTTCTATAATTTGTGTTTTGTGTGTGCTGTATTTGTCGGAACTCGAAAAAATTGATAAGTTTCTTGTGTAGTGGATGTTGTTGGTATGATGGATGGTTGATGGTATGAGTGGTTTGATATAGAATTTTTGAAAAATATGTTGTATCCAGTTGATGTATGAAGTCTTATGGGGCAATAGGCGGTGATGGGAAGTGTCAATATGTTCGGAAATTTGCCTTTCTCACAAATGTGAGCACTGCTGGGAAATTGGGAAGAAATGGCAATCCTGTTCTATTCTCAAACGAAATTTCATGACGTAGAAGTGTGTTCTGTTTTGATCTATTGTGTTGCATTATTTATTTAAAATACTAAAAGAAATAAGGATTTTTTCGCTTTCAAAATAAAAATATATGTTACAAACGACGGTCTGTTTATACCAGCACAATAATAATAAATGTGTAGAAATATAACAAAAACAAAAATCATCGGGTTAACAAAATACATGAACAAAAATAAGAAGAAGTAGAAGAAGAAGAATTTTAGTCCTAGTATTCCTTCTTTGCATGAAATTTCTAACGCATTCGAGATGTTGATGATGAAAGATTATTAGGTGATGGTTTCTTTTTATTAAGTGCAGCATCACGTACGTTTATTGTAGATTTTGCTTTAGATGAAGCTAAAAGTCGTGCCTAAAAATTAAATAAAAATCGAATTCTATAGATGATTTTTTCCTTCATTTAAAAACACAAACTTTTGCGTCGTCAGGTATAAATGGAATACTATGAATATCACCATTGGATTCTTGTCCTGTTTCGTTTTGCTTTATCATCATTAAAGCAATATCAATAGGTAATGCAAACCAAACCATATTTTTATATTTATCAGGTACATTTAATGGTGGATCAGATGTATAATCAATAGTTTCAATAGCATGTCGTACAGCTTCAACAGCAAGTAATTTAGCTTCACGAGCTGGATCCTAGAAAAAAAACATATTATCATCACAAATATTTTCTGTTGGAATTTACCGGAAGATTTTTTTCTCCTCGTGGAGGTGATGAGTCACTTCGTCGTGCATAATATTGCATTTTACCAGCTTTATATGTAATATCTTCAAGGCTCGATTGAGCTAATTGAAAACCACTCCTATGTTCCCATCCGCCTGATGTTGGATCATATGTATACTAGAAAAAAAAACAAATAAATATTTGAAATAATGTAGAAATAACAAACTAGAGGTAAAAATTTCCACCCATGAATAGAAATAAATTCTACAGCATCAATAATAAAATCAATTTCTTCGTCACTTGCAAAATAAGGTAAATTAAGTCGGGTAAAGCCAGGTCTAAAAATAAAGAAGATTTTTATGAAATACAAAAAAAATATATATGTATATTCTATTTACTTCATTAACATTGTTCGAACAATTTTATCATTTCCTCGTAAACTAAAATTATTCACACAAAAAAATATATATGCATATATATTTATAATTCAGCTTACCGAACATCTTCTGTCATAAACATAGCATAGATATCTGATTTAACATCATTTACATTTAATAAATCAAGTGCATATGGTCCTGCACAAGCACAACCTGATCTTACTTGTATACCGAATAAATCGTTAAATAAACGACAAACTAAATTATGATGTAAATATTTGCATACACCTGGAATATAGATACCAAATGAAAATATTGGTAAACGTGCTACTGTTTGAGAACCAAGAAGAATTAAGTTATCAAGTTTTTTACAACGACGAAAAAATCTTTTAACTAATTCATCTTCACGTGCTTGAATATAGGTCAGGTCAAGAGAATCTTTTAATTGAAAAACAAGACCAGCTCGTATACATCCAATTATATCCGGTGTACCACCTTCTTCGCGAATTTCAATACTATGATTATATTCAGTAGCTGTACGAGTTACATAATTAACTGTACCACCACCAGCTGATTTAGGTGCTTTCAAACTAAAGAGATTCTTCTTGGCTATTAAAACACCTATAGAAATAAAACGAAATTAGAATTATTCTATCATTAAAATTTATGATATTCTTACCTGGTGTACCTGGTCCACCAACAAATTTATGAGGTGATATAAATACAGCATCTTTATATGCTGTTGCAGATGGATTCATATCGATTTTAACATAAGGTGCTGCTGTTGCATAATCCCAAAAGATTAAACCGGAAAATGAGTGAACAAGTGTTGATACACTATCAACATCAGTATATATGCCCGTTATATTACTTGCAGCATTCAATGAACAGATAATACGTTTTTTTAATTTTGCATAATGTTGTAGTTTTTCCTTAAGAAATACTTTATCAAGTAAACCGTGTTGTGTTGTTGGTACACGAATTAACTTTAAAAATTAAATTTGTTATAGAATGAAGTTTAGGGTGTTTTTTTTTTAATTTCTTACTTCGACTCCTGTTTCCTTCCATGGTAATATATTACTATGATGTTCAAATGCACTAATGATAACAACTGTATTTTTCCTTGTAGTTTCATCATGAAGATCAAAACAAACAACAAGTGCATGAACAGCGCCTGTTGTGCCGGTGCCCGTGAATATTAAAACATCATTATCATTACCATTAACGGATTTTTTAATTATATTTCGTGCTTCTTCACGAAATTTTGTTGATTGTTGAGCACAAAGACTTGTTTCACTGTGTGTATTACCATATCTACAATAAAATTAATAAAAACAAAATAGATTTATAAATAAAAATTAACTTACAAAGGAAGGATATGACTTCGTAAATAACTTTCAATAAATTCAAGTGGTCGACCTGATGCTGTATAGTCACAATAGATCACTTGAAAAAGAAGAAAAAACAATTATATAGTTGAATAAAAGAATAATTTTAACGTACTACGACGAAATCCCCATGGCCCAAGAAAAACATGGTCTTTTCCAATAATGTTTTCATCGATATATTGAATAAGTCTTGAACGATTACCAGTAATATTAGTTTTATTTGGAATATTTTGATAAATATTATTAATAGCAGGAAAAACTACATTATTATTACGAGGTTTTTGATAAATATCTTTTGATTCTTGTTCATTTGGTTGTGAATCTGTTCGACCCATTGAATTTGATCGTTTCTTTTTTGATAATGATGATAATGTTTCAACGATATTTACTTTTGCTAATCGCCACTAAAGATTTATAGAGAAAAACAAATGATTAATGTACATCAATCGTATGCATTTTAAAAAAATAATTTCATTGCGAAAATATTTAAATAAAATAAATATATATGTTAAATGCGCCATTAGTCAAAAAAACAAATAAATATTTATATCTTACTTACTTTATATTCATCATCATCATCACTTGATGTATCAGGAGAATCGGATTCATAACAACTTGAACCACTGTGTTGACGTTGACGTCGTCGACGATTATCTGCTGATTGTTGTTTTCCTTGAATAAAATGAACTGTTTTAGGTGATTCAAATGATGCATTTAATGGAGGTGAAGATGGATTGCTACCAATGCTATTAGCAAGTGCATTTAATGAATGAATATCAAGTCGTGTACGAGATAATGTATGTGAAATAGGACGAAATGGTTCGGTATTTGTGAGTATAGGACTACCACTATGCCAAATGTCAGTTGGTGAAACTTGCATCATATTCACTGGACTTGAACGTGGCATTTGCTGTTGAATTTGTTGTTGAACATGTTGTTGAAGTTGCTGTTGAAGTTGTTGATGTTGAACAGGTGTTGGAATTTGAGTTGCAGTTTGTGGTACTAATTGATCAGGTCTATATAGTTGTTGTTGTGGTGATTGTGATTGTTGTTGTTGTTTTTGTGGTTCATATGTAAGAGATGGATTAGAATAGCCATTTTGAATTGGACGTAATTGAAATTGATTATATTGATGGAATAATATATTAGCTTCTTGTTGTTGTTGTTGCTGTCGAGCGTATATTGCCTGATGTATATGTGAATGTTGTGGATGTTGTTGTTGATGCTGATGCATCGAAAACATCTGGTTGATAAAAAAAACAGCCGATAGCTCAATTTCAAACAAAAATACGAAATTCCTACCTGGGCTGGGGTATACGAGTACATATTTATTGCAGGAGTCGACAATTTGCTAAACTATAACAAATATGTTATGTTTTTTGTAACAATATATTTTTTTCGTGATTTTTATACGGGCATGAAAGAAAAAATCCGAATTATTAAGAGAAAAAACACGAATAAGATAAAGGAGAACGTAAAACCTTGATTATTCTGTCTTCTCCCCCTTCTAATTACCCAGTACGCAGACCAACGAAAAAAAAGGAAAAGGTAGGCGTAGCTGAAAATGATACAATTGTCGTCTTCTTTTCTGTATTTTTCTTTTTTCTTTTTGGTAAAAACATATTCATAGGATATATCAATGAGCAAGTGAATGACGCGATAAATGATCGAAATGCAATTCATAATAAAGGACAAAAAAGTGTACATATTTTTCTAATCACAAGCCGGGGAATAGGTATGGATTATGACTCAAGGAATTCAAACGGTTTATGTATAAAATATGTGGACGTGTATATAGATTCGTAAATACTTACACATACCGCACGCGTACAGCTGTTTCAATAGGACTGCAACTTGTATTCTCAATAGAGAGACGCAATTCAAGAGGTTATATAAAGAGAAACCTTAATTATATAAAAAAAACCTATTCGTTCTCTCTTCTCTACCTCTCACATAACGAGTCAGCTAAAATGTGTCATAATGATGTTTGAGATATTCATCAATATTAGTTCACAGTAAAAAATGATAAGCAAAAATGTTTTTCCAAACTATGCATCTGTTATTTGTCGAAAACAAGTGCAAAGAACAGAAAAATGTCATCAACATATATAAAACTAATTCGAAGTAATTTACATCAGATTGTGCAATTTCATAAAGTTGGATCGGTTATTTTATATTCAGGCATGTCGTTTGATAATTAAATAGAAAGAATGTATCTGCCTACATTTTTCTCTTCTTATTAATAATATTTAGAGTGATGTTTTTGCCGTCACACAATTTCATGTTTACATGCTTATTTATCTTTATATCCAAAAAATATGAAGTGAATCAAAAGCCATCGAAGCTTTTCAAACAGAAAAAAAAATTGATATGTCATGATTAATAAATTCATAATAAGATTGCATAACAACTACAAAACTGGTGACTCTAATATGAAGATAGTACATTGACATATTTCAAACAACAACAACTATTACAAATATGTATATATGAAATGTAATATATTTCTATGCATAATGTCAAAACAACATTCAAATATTTTTTTTGGTTTAATTTTATCTTTATATTGATTTATGACATTGCTGCTTTTTCTTCCAGATATAGATCAGTTGAAATATAAGATTAATGTATGTCAATAGGATTTTTATCAAACCAAAATGACACGGTAGACATACACATTCTAATATCAGAACGTTCGGTTATCAGCACATATTTCAAATATTTTTCTCTATTTTGTATTATCCTCGAATATAATAACTCGAGGAGAGTAAAAACAACATCGTTATAAATTACATTAGTGCTCATACTCCCTCTGTCGTTTTTTATTTTTCGTATTCGTGTTCCGCTCGATGTATTCGCTGACGTTACACGTATATGAAAAATACGGCTCTATGTGGTTTGTTTCTTTTGGGGGCCTCTGTATGTTAATGATATCAATATTTGAGCCCGATATGAAAATGTGTTTTAGAAAAAAAAACTTTTTTCGAATAAAATAAATACACAAGCATATAATATATATATATCCTTTTTTTTGCAAGAAAAATTAAAAGTTATGAATATCCATATGATTTAGCCAGTTGAATATCTTGTTGAAGTTGATATCGTTTTAATGAACGACGTTCACGACGACGTCGTTGTTTTGTTTCAAGACGAATTCGTCGTTTTTCTTCTAATGATTGTTCATATTTTTGACGAAGCCATCTAGGAAAAAAAAACAATCATACAGTAGAAAAAAAATCCCAACGTAAAAAATATTTTATAAAAACTCCGACTAATGTATGATTCATCGTTATGACTGTGAATGCGAGATACTTGACATAACTCATAATACAATAGAAAAAGCGCATGACTGGGTGTATGATCAACTTTTTGAAAAAAGCTAGTCTATTCAGTATGACAGGATAAACCAACAACAAATATTAAGTCACAACGCAGCTGTCATGTGATTAGGCTTCTTTTTTTTATGTTGTTAAAATGATGTATTAAGCATACATTACCTTCGAAACGCTCGATGATCATCATTTTTATTGCCATTATTTATTGATGATGATGATCCTCGATTTGCTATTTCATCTTCATTTGCCATTAATTTTTTAAATTCATTTGCCAATATGACTTCATGATTTTTACGATTAACCCATTCTTTAAATTTTTTTTCACGTAATTCATTTAATTCTTTATCTTGTTCAATTTGACGAGTCTAATCAAGCAAAGAATTAAGTCAATAAAAATAAATAAAATTCTACTTCTTCTTCTTCTTTTTCTAATCGTTTTTCTGTATTAATTCGTTTACGTTCAGAATTTTTATCTTCTAACCATCGTTCATAAGATTCTTTAGCTTTAGCTAATTCTTTTTTTCTTTTTTCTTCATCCTAGAAAAAAAACACATAATTAATTTGTATTTAATAAGAAAATATTATTACTTCTTCGTTTTTACGACGTTCTTCACGTAATTCTGCTCGTTTTTTTTCAGCACCTTTTCGTAAAAGCTCATCAAAATCAACACCAGAAGACGATCTTTTAGTAAAAATAAATAAAAAAAATAATATGAAATCAAAATAACCAACTAACTTTTCTGTTGATTTCAAAGCACCTGCACTATAAATATCAAACAAGATTGGATATGAAAATATATTTTTTTATTATGTGATACCTTTTTGGTCGTTGTCGGATTGTTGGTTCGGTATTATTTTTCTTATCAGTAGAAGCTCGGTTTGAATTATTATTAGTTCTTTTTATATTATCAGATGATTTAGGTCGGATTGAAAAAGGACGAGAAGGTTTATCTTGTTTTTGTTTCGGTTCAGTAGGTGGTGTAGGTAAAAATAAAATTTTATTATTGTTTTTAGAATGAGATTTTTTCGCTGTATAATCATCTTCATCTTGTAAAGCAAATTGTCCATTAACAGAAACAACCATTGATTTTCTTGTTGATATTGGATCTGTAATATCTTCGATTTCATTATTAGTTTCTATTGTTTTCTTTGATGATGCAGATTTATCATCTAATTAACAACAAATAGTAACATTATATATAAATTAGAATATTTATAGTTTAGAACAAATCAATTTAAGTCATTATCTAATGTTTTAACGGGGAACGACCTTCATCTGTAGTGAATAACAAATCAAATACATATAAATATATATATTTATTTCTATTATTTCCAATATAATGTATAAATTATCGTTTCGAGAGAGAAAACAAAAAAACGTACCTTCACGATTTTCTAAATTATCATTGCTTGCAGCTGTTGCCCATCGTTCATCAGTTGAAGATGGATTATTGAATTGTAATGCTTTTATTTGTTCAAGTAAGGTTGGACCTTCTTTAGGTAGTGTATCATTAAGTGGTATAGTATATTCTTGTGCTTTATCTTCGTTTCGTGAATTAGTAAGATCTGATGATGATGATGATCCTTGAATAGCAGATTCAACTGATGATTTATCAGTAGGATCTTGTTCGATATTAACTGCTTTAACAATAGCATCGAATGAAACACGCTGATGATGATTTAATTCAATGGGCGTTTGATCTTGTTGAAATTCTTGATTCGCTTTTTTCAAACGTTCTTGAATAGAAATAAAATAATCAAAATCAGCACCTTCATCATATGGAATATCATCTGAAATAAGAAAAACAAAATATCAATATACTTTTGATTAGAGAAGAATTCTAATACTTACAATCATCCATATCATTTTGATCTTGACCAAATATTTCAAATGGATGCGACATACGATCAAGTTGTGATAGATCTTCTGCTGAATTTGATAATGTACTTTGTTCAAGTAATTCAAGATTAGCATATTGTCGTTTTAAACTAAGTATATCCATATCTAAAATCAATAATAGATTTTCTTAAACAAAAGAATAGTACACATTACTTACCATCTAGCGAATGACCTATTCGTGATACAGATGGATTTGAATTATTAGTAAAAAATCCATGATTCTGTGATGAAAATGCTGAACTATCCGAGTTAATAGATGATGATGGTAATGATCTATCATATGATGAAAATGTGCTTGCAGCTGCTGTAGCCATAATTGTTAATATTTTATATTATATTTTCATATCTACATAGTTATAAGGAAAAACTAATAAATGTTTAATAGAAAAAAAAAGAAAAGTTTTATAAACAATTATTCATCAGAAAAATAGGTTATAGAATAGAACAATAAAAAAAAAGTTTTATACTTCCCCAAATAGCATATGAATTTAATTTTTTTTTGCTGCTTCTTAAGGTTCATAACAACAATTTGATACATATTGAAACTATGATTATTTTTTTTTCAAAATATTTATCGTTATCAAATATTATTATATTAAAAAATATCTTCTAGAATTAAAACAAACTTAAGAAAAATCGTTTGAAAGATGTCACTTTCACTGTTGCTTAGTAAACCTTCGGAATTGTTTCAAAAGAATGGTCTGTTCTTTAAAAAAATATTAAATAAACAGACGAAGAATCGATTTAATGCAAAAATAATAATCTTTTCTTATATATATATATATGTAAATACTTTAGATTGTATAGTAAAAAAAAATAAATGTCAGATGAAAGCTAGAAGATTTCCGTTATGACACTTTAAGAAAATTGATTTATATAAAAATAACATCATACAAGTAGTATATTTAACTTGTCAATTCAATCCGAGTAAAACTGAAAGGGAGTGGCCGAAAATCATGAATTCTTACTCACCCTAGAAATATCATAATACGAAAGTCCTTGTCACCTAGATCACGAATCTGACATCCGTTTGTCTAGATCTGATCCCTTTCTTGCCGTAGGGAAGTACCTGACTCTAGTATTGGGTAGTTCGATGGGATGTCAAACACAAAGTAGTCAGAAAATTTTCTGAAAACTATGTATTTGTGTTTGAAATCTCACGGAATTACCCTCCTGAGACTCAGGTACCTCCCTACGGCAAGAAAGGGATCAGATCTAGACAAAGGGATGTTAGATTCGTGATCTGAGTGGCAAGGACTTTCGTATTATGACATTTCTAGAGTAAGTAAAAATTCATGATTTTTCGACCACCCCCTTTCGAAGTTGTTCACATATTTTCGAAATCGGAATTTATAAGAAATTCTACAATTGTTTCAATGACAAATTTGAGGTTGAATTTATTTGCCTAGAAGTATAAATATATTCATGTTATGACTAAATCTAAAGATCTTCACTGAAAAATTCATTCAATATTCTATTAGCTATCAATGCAATTAATAACGAACGTTATGTCTTCATGATTCTATCAATGATTGAGCTTAGATAGGTCTTTCTAACCTGTTATTTATAAAAGAAATTGTCATTAAAATTACTAAAAATACTTTTTAACAATCCTCATCCACTTACGAGAGAAACCAGTCAGAATATTACTAATCCTAAATCAATTTTATTCATGCAATATCATTTGTAAATAGTAATATTAGTAAAAATTATCGGAATAAAAATGTAAATCTATTAACCAGTAAACGACATTCAACGACTTACATTTACAAACTAAATATGTGTCGAAAATGAAATAATGAATAATAATGGAAAGAATATAAAATTAAATTAATTATGACTGACATTTTCTGTCATAATTTATTGATGCAAAGTAATAAAATCTCGGTGCATGATCTGTCATTTTATTCAAGTTAGTCTATACTATATAATTAATAAAACTGTAAAAATGTTATTCTTATTTAGGTCTAATGTCACATCATCCTATCTAGTTCTGTTTTATTGAACTTTGGATCAGAGGAAGAATCTTTTTGATTTCTTATGATCTTGAATATGTTTAAAGTATTTCCCGTGTGACAAATTCTTTTTTGTCTTCTATTTATTTATTGATTCACTTTTTTTTAATAATATTATTTGAATAGCTGAAATAATTCTTAACTGAAAGAAGATATTTTGTCCTTAGAAAATAACGTAAAAATTTCTTATTCTTTTTTTATTTTTATAATGCCATGTATGTCTGAGTGTTTGGATGATTTATTAAATATTTTTCTATACAAAAAATAATTTTTTTTATATATGAGATAAAGTACAATTATCAAGGGAATGAGAACATATTATAATTAAGTATTTTCAATAGCTATTTGATACTAGTTCAATAGTGCAGAAAAAAATACATGAGTTTTATTCAAGTTATACATATTCATTTCCTATACTTTATATTTGTTTAATGAACGCTTAAAATCATGTTTATCGATGAATGAGATAGAATAGAGAAGATAAAGAAATCAGGATCTATATTAATGATTGATTCGCATGAATGAATTAGAATAATAATAACAAAAAAAAACATGCTTGCTGTATAAATTAAGATTGTTTCTTATTATAAATCATCATTCTTCTTAAACTATTGAATTTAAATTAACTATCTATTCATAGAATTATAAAAATAAAAATTTTGTATTCTAGATTACAATCCTCTTAACTCAATAGTATTTGACTGAAATATTGTATTTTTATTATCTAGATCATTTACATATATTGATAGAATACATAAAATAGATGTAAGTGATCATAAAAAATATTGAATTTATTTGTCACATAAATGTTGTTGTTGTTGTTGTTTTGTGTTTTGAAATCAATATAATTCTTCTTTCTATTAGAATTAATTGAACAAAGAAGAATGACTGTTGAATGTGGACTATGATCTTAACAATAATAAGTATGTGCACGGAAATTTTACTGCTGCTCTTTCTTCCGTTATTATAGTTTGAAGAAAGAAGTTAGAGAGAAGATCTTCAGATTACGATGTATATGAACGTGGTTCTTTACAATGTTGTATTATTTACGTGGAAGCATGGAGGACGATAAAAGAAGAAGAAGAGGAGAACCAGAGACAGAGAGTTCATTTTTATCTTGATGGAATAGCCTTGAGTTCTTTTCCTTTTTCTCTCTTGCTTATGGTAAATATTGAGGAGAGAAAAAAAATCGATGATAATAACGGCTACTACGGTTGTGTTTTCCATAGATATAAATATATAGACAAGAAAAGGAACCGCAAAAAGAGAGAGAGTGTGTGTGTGTGTGAGTTAGAGCAGTAACGATAAATAAAAAAAAATGCTCACACATATTCGCTATAGTCTGGTAAAGAATAACATCAAGTAAAGCTTGTGTAGTAGTAAGAGGAAGAAAAAAAGAAAAAGAGAAAAAATAGGGGAAATAAGCAACAAAATAGAATAGTGAGGTGACATCGACGAATCTACTACTACTACGTCTACATCACGAATAGATGTGAACAAAAGCCGCTCATATTATACATCGATCAGACACAGATATAATTTTTTCTCTTCTCCTTCTTCTCATTCTTCGAACAATTATATATAACAAATAACGAAAAACTATGACAAATATAAATTCAACATCTGATATTAAATGTATAATTCTTCAACAAACATTTACTGGAAAACGAGAACTTAAAGTAACAACAACACCAAAACCATCAGCACCTGCTGATGGTGAAGTATTAATTGCTGTTAAAGCTTGGTAATATTCTTATTAAAAATTTAACAATACATATTTTCTTTTTCTTCTTCTTCTAGTGGAATTAATTTTAATGATGTTCTTGGTCGATATGGTTTATTAGAAGATATGCCACGACCTCCATTTATTCCAGGCTTTGAATGCAGTGGTGAAGTACTTGATATTGGAACTAATGTTACTCATGTTGATGTAAGATAAGATACAAAAGAAGACAATCTAATTTTTTCTAAAAAAAACAAAAAAATTTTCTAGAGAGGTGATCGTGTTGTAGTACTTACACGTTATTCCGCTTGGGCAGAACAAATTATTGTTAAAAAAGATTTAGTTTTTAAAATTCCTAAAGAAATGTCATTTCGGGAAGCAGCTGTACTTCCTGTTGCTTATCTTACTGCATATATCCTTCTATTTGAAATTGGTAATATTAAACCAGGTCAAACAATATTATTTCATTCAGCCGGCGGCGGTGTTGGTGGTAAGCAAAATTATTATATAAATATGTTTATTACAAAAAAAAGAAGAATTTTTTTCTATTCTATAGTTGCATTAACACAACTTTTAAAGCTTGTTCCTAATTTAACCATTATTGCTACTGCAAGTTCACATAAATTTGATGCATTACGTGCTCATATACATTATCTTTTTGAACATGATATCGATTATATTGGAGATGTTAAAAAGTATATTTATTAATTATTATTAGTATTTATAAAACATCTGTTTAAAATTTTTAGAATTGCACCAGAAGGTGTTGATTTAGTACTTGATTGTATGGCAGGTGATGATTGTGAACGTGGTCTTGCTTTACTTAAATTTAATGGAAAATATATAATGTATGGTACATCAAGTTTACTTAGTTGGGATGTAAAAAACCTCTTTGGTATTACAAAAGGCATGTCTAATGTATGTCAAATAATATATTCTATTAATGAAAAAAAAAAAAATTTACACTTTCTTCTTTTTTTTTATATTTGTCACATTTCATAGTGGTGGCAAAATGATAAAATTAGTTGCTTACGTCTATTTCAAGATAGCAAATCTATACATGGTTTTAATTTACTTCAATTGCTTTCACGAGGTTCAAATGAAACACGTCGTTATTTAGCTGATATAGTGCATAAAGTATTTATATTATATAAAGAAGGAAAAATAAAACCAGTCGTGGATTCTGTATTTACATTTGAAGAAGTAAAATATATACATATACATTTTTATTTAATATTTATATTCTTATCATGTACAGGTGAATAATGCACTTGGTAAATTAATTGATCGTAAAAATATTGGTAAAGTAGTAATCGAACCATTTTTAAATGTCAAATCCGAAAAAGTGAAAAAAGTAAATCGAATATATATAGATTTTTATTTTATGAAATATTTCTTTTTGAATTTTAGCCAAAAACAAGTACTTCTAATGATGCTCATTCAAGTTCTACATCAGGTCCTGATGATGATGATAACGAGGAGAAAGAGTCGGATGATGTTCAACAAAATACAACATCAAAATCTTAAGAATATATCGTTTTTTTTTTCTCATAATTAATTATTTATGATATCTATGTTTATATTTCGTCTACAACTATCTTTCTGCATTCTTAACAAAATATCTCTAGTGTTTTGTTACCCACCCACTACCTTACATATAAACCTCTTGTTTTGTTTGACGTCATTTAATCTTGAATAATATATTTTTGATGGTGAAAGACCTAACAAAACTATATTTGAGTGATCATATTTATGTGAAGAGAAAAAAAAGATGGTTTGTTTTGTTTTTTTTTGTTCTATATTACTTTAATTAGTTTTCTTTTCTTCGATGATTATATGACAATAAAGAAATAAATGTATGAATAAAAGCATATCATCAAAAAAAACAAAAAGAATGAATTAAATATATACACGAATAGAACTCATGGAAAAGAAAAACACTTATGAATTATAAATAACTATTGTACGATTTTTCATTCAATGAAGTAATTTCCATATTGTCATCATCTGATAATGATGAAGAAATACTTAATAATACAGAAAGTGAAATTTATTCGAATTATAAAAACATTTATTAAATGTAAAGAAAATAACTAAAGTGTAGAAAAAGAGTTTTCTTGCATGTGTTACTTTGAAATATTTTCTTGTTGTTCATTTCGGAAATAATTCCAAGATAAATTACTATAATTATATCCTGATTCTACAAATGTCATCTGTTTTAGCACTTGTAAGATTTTATATATTTTGAATGACTTCACCGAAAGCAATTGTACCTAGAAATTAATAATTAATTGAATAAATATTGAAACAAAATAGTTTTGTCTATTTATGAATAATTGTAAAGCCTTAATCAACCAGTATTTTAAAGTTTGATATAAACTTGCATGACTTGCATATAGAGTTTTATATTATCTATACAACAACAAAAGTAATTGAATTCTGAAATCATTAATCAAATAATGTCAATTTTTTCTAATTACAAGATGTTATTAAATAAAGAAAAGATGAACAATATTTAAACACTATTCTATTAGAAGTCGTTGAGTAAACTATTTTGCTTCTTCAAGGAAGAAAATATGCGTGTCAGTTAGTATTTTCATCCTCGATGCCGTTGTTTTATATTCAAAGTGAAACAAATTGATTAACTGCATATTATTGTTAATCTCGTATATATATATAACTAAGAGAAATTGTCGAATTATTCACAAGATTTGTTAATATGAAAATCAACTCTTATAAGAATTAGTGAAGACTTTAATGATAATTTCTACTGAAAAATACTATAATCGAAAACATTTTTATATAATTATACATTAGAAGATCGAAGCGTTAACCGTTCGCCATTCAATTATCAATTCTTCAATGATTTTACCTTTACTGATAAATATTACTTATCAAAGAATAAAATTTTCGAGCGGAAATGAACAACATATATGCAAAAGAATCTTTCATAATATTAATTAAGAAGGAGGAGGGGATAATTTCTATATTAAACAAACTTTAAAAAACAAATCGTCAATCTATATTTGGTTTTAGAAGAAAAAAACCTAAATCAGTAGCAAATGCTTAACCCTTTGAGTCCTGGCGGGATATATATGTCCCACCTAGCGAAAAATTCTAGTTTTCAAAAAATTTCGAATATATTTAACAAATGTTCGTAGTTAAGACATTTGTGCGAGATTAACAACCCTACTGAGTCAGCTTTTAGGCTCCCGTTCGTACACCTCCAAGAAGGTGGCTAAAATATTTCTCATCATTCCCGTAGGGAGGTACGGCTAAAAGTTAAAAATGACTTAAAATATTTTTTTTAAAGTATCAATGGAAGTATCGATAATACTCAATGCTCATACAAAATATAGAGGTTTCGTTCATAGATTAAATCGTTGGTCTCAAATGGTTAATTTCATATCGGCTAGTTCAATTCGAACGAAAGATCGCTTGCATTCCTATTCGTTTAAATATTAACTAATTAAATATAAATGAATGATACTATACAGATGTCATTATGGTTCGATATGTTTTTTAAGTATATATTAGTCATAAACGACAGGTATATTATCAATTTACGATCAATTGACATGACAATTTTGCAGTGTGACAGCAATCGTGGAAATTATAGATATGCATGTCGGTATAAAATGAATAAACAAACGTTCGAATACACGTTTGAAGAGAAAATTAAAGTAAATAACAACTACAAAATATAATCACTTCGAAGGAGGAAGGTAAAGTATTGACTCATTAGTAGTATGTCGTCTGTTTTTTGTGTATATATTATGAGTTTCCTATAACTGAATCGAAAAAAAGGTTATATTCGAAATATAATTTTGATAGATTCACAATCGATCTATTTTTATTACTTTTGACAAGTAATTTGGTATGGATTCGAGAACAGTAGCTCAACTAACGCATATTTTAAGTGAAGAAGCTCAAATGATATCGGACGAACTTAGACATAATGGTCATAATGTTTATCCCGATATGTTAGCTGCAAAACTAGATGGACTTGTAACACGAATGAAATATGAAATGCGTAATAAGGTTTCTATATATTCATTCATAGAGAAATTTATATTTTCATTCATCTACTTTTTTGTTTTTCAAGAGTCTTGATACATCAACATATGAATTTCCTATTTTTAATCTATCACATGGTGCAACAAGTTATCCTGATCCAATCGATAGTATATATGATAAACATGTTAATAAAGCTTATTATCCTGAAAATAAAAAAAATCACCGAAAATCATCAACTACAGAGCAAAAACCTAAATCAATAGCGAAAACACGTTCAAATTCATCATCATATTCAACGAATTTACAACCAGTACGAGATGTCGATGAAGAAGAAGAAGAGGCAATTACTGATCAATATTCAAAAATATCACATAAATCTCGTCGTGATGC